>JAQFVV010012416.1:4288958-4479068 GCA_028023455.1 Epiperipatus broadwayi | reverse complement strand
GAGATTTCCGTTTCAATAATAACTGGAAAATTTAAGTATTTGAAATTTTAAGAGTATGGAAAAATAAAAGAAAACTAGCAGTTATAGAAAACAACTAATAGGTCATCTTTTCAGAATTGAATAATAACATTTATAAAATAAATAAGGTTTCGAAGTGTTAATTAGCCTAAGTTCTTGATTCATGCCAGGTAGAATCCAGAGTTAAACAAATGACAATTTTTTATACTAAAACATAAACAAAATGTTGACTCGTAAAAACAACCTGGTGAGCGTATTAATTAATAATGCATTATGTTTAAAGGGATGTTAATAACCTTAATTCATGAAGATTTACTTAAAAGAAGAAAGAAAAGATTTTAGAAATTCAACTCATCAGATTGCTTGAGATTGGCATATTAATAATAATAAAAGCATACATATAAAATCAAGTAGTAAATACATATAAATAAATGACCACACCAAGGTTAAAGCATATGAGGGAGAATAAGATTCATAAAAATTCTTTGAGAGCAATTTACACTTATTCTATTTTACTAAGACACAAAGTTAATAAATAATACATTGGAGAAATCTTAATAGAGTTTGAGACTAGTGAGGCAAGCTAGATTTAGTTTCAATGGTGGCGGTCTGAAATAATTTACCTTGCATCATTTAAGAGTCCATTTTTCAAAGTATGGCATTTAATGGATCCAGGTGAATTCTTCTTGGTGACAGCCAGCTTCTGATCAGCATTCCAAAGTTCTCAAGTTGGGCCTTTACTTCATTCTATGAGAAGGATGGTATGGCAGCAGAAGATGACCCCCCAATGATCGGAAAGGTAATGGCCTTTCTACCCAATTATCATTTTTATATTACAAAGCAGCATGGGTTATAACAGCACAGTTCTCTAAATAGTAGCTAATCTGATGGTGTTTAAAATTGGCTCATTTTATATACTGCTCAGGTATTTCTGGAATGCTTTTAATTTATTTCTAGCTCAAATCTAATCTTTAATCCAAAATCCTGAGGTTTTTTTTTGTTCATTGTTTGAAGATGCAATAGTTTGATAACATTCCAAAATATATTCAAATCTATTTCCAGATTGGAAGTAGATTTGACAAAAATGTTGATACAAAAGTAAAATCTATTAATCCCATTCCCCATTTTATTTTCAGTAAAACTTTAATTAAAAATTCTTTCCCAAGAATAAAACAATATTATGTTTCCAATCAATTATTTTTGGACAATTAACGATTGCATCTTCCATCTTGAATTTTACAAATATATACTGTTTAATAGAAAAAACAATTTAAAAAGAAAAAGTTTTGTCAATAATTGGTGGTCAAGAGGTCAGCGACAGCTGCTTTAAAGCAGTTGTCCTGGGTTAGCGAGTTCACTTCCCGGCTGATGCTATGACACATGAGAAAAAAAAGAAAAAGTTTTAAAATGACGTATAATAAAGTATTTTAAAAAATCAGTATTTTGTTAGTATTTTTGCTCCTATAATATATATATATATCTGAGCCACACCTATGTATTTTTAATGTGAAGAAAAGAATTAATAAAAGAATTAATAATAATAAATATTGAAAAGTTAATCTTTATAAATTTTAGGTGCGCATCTCAAATATATACTTAAAATATATATATATACACGACTAAAGGAGCAGGATGGGATGTAGGGTTTGAATACAGGTTAGTAGACAACACCATGAAGCTCAATCTTAAGCTAAGATTGACTGCTTCAATATATATATATGTGTGTGTGTCAGGAATAATAAGAAGAGATCAAAATAAAATACATTGGTGAGAGAACGAACTGATTACTGATATGATTTAAAGAATTAAAAGACTGAAGTGGATGGAGTTGGGCTGGACATATTGCTGAAAGAGTGATAATAGATGGATAGTTAAAATCTTAAAATAGGTTCCAAGAAACTGTAAAAGACCTAGAAAGAGCCCCATGTGAAATGGATAGATAAAATAAATAAGGGTGCTGGGGTAATATGGAAAAGAGAGACTAGAGATTAGAGAAGATGGGTTGAACTTGGAGACACCTTCACCATGCGGTGGATCGATAATGGTTGAAAATGATGATACATAATAATCTTATATAGATAAAATATATATTTTTATATGCTGACAATAAATTTATATATCTGTAATTTATTTATTTACTGCCTAATTTATTATTATATATGTGATATATTTATATCTTTTAATTATTTCAAATCTTTTATCTTTTTAAATTATATTTATTCATAATTTTTAATAATAATAACTAATTTAATTTTTATGTATTAAGTTGTCGAATAAAATTATATTTTGTTAATCAGTAGTATATAGAATTGTATATAAAATTAATAACAATTTTTTGTTTTTATTTTAATTTTGTTAATATAACAGTAGATAAAAGTAATAATTTTCAACTAATTTTAAAATGTGCATATATCTTTTTTTATTATTTTTAATTTAAATATTTTAAATAATATGACTGCAGTATAATGCGAAAAAGCCTTAATATTCTTTTATAAAATACAATATCCTATTTTGATTTCTTTTTTTTGTAAATGAGATGGGAAAAGAGCAATAAAAGTTTAGGGTAAGCTTTAATCAGTTTAAAAAATACTAATTTTATTTATTAATTTAATGAATTTTGTTATAAATTCTTTAAATGATTATATCAAATTTAAAATTAAATAAATTAGAAAATATTGTTATTTAAAAAATGCATAACAATTATATATATTATTCTATAATAAAATGTAGATTTTGCATTATAACTTTACATACAAGAAATAAATTACTTATAAATAAATGTATAAAACGAAATAGAAGATTAAATTTATATATTGTGATGGTTTATATTATACTCCCTACTATATATATGTTGGATACCACCATTTTGATTGAGCAAACTCGAACTTGTAATTTCTCAATTAGCTGTTAACCTAAATAAGGCATTATTTGAGAACACCGCATCATGTAAACTCTATTCAATTTATTAAGTTATTACCTCTTATTTACACATACAAACACAACTATTCTAATCTAACTCAAAGCTTTGATCTCTTCCTCAAAAGTCCTAATCAATAATCAGGCATTTACCAGTAATGCTGGCTTACACCTATTTAAATCTACAATAAGCTAACTAAATTATAATAATAGAAATAAAGAGATATGATTAAATAATTTTATATATCACTTCCTTTTATTTATCAATATTGTTATTGCCTTTCTTATCACATACCTCCTAAATACTGAGTATTGATTATTTCATGAATAACCATATATAATTCCTATAAGTATAAACATCTCTGCATGCACATTTACAAATAATATTGAAGAATATCTTTTGTAAGACTATTTACTTTAAGTTGTTTTGAAATTCCCAAAATTTAAATTATCCTGATTAGTTTAATTATTATCTATTTAAAAGATGAAATTTGTCTCTATTTTTTTTAAAAAATGGTACTTTGGTATTAAAGCTACAACACAGAGCATGTATTAGACCTAATGCACCTGTTTACATTTGTATTAATCCACTGATAACTTTGTAATCTTGGGATCTGACCAAAATAACATGTACATGGATCTTGTAGACATGACTTTTTGACAAAAAAATCCCACGTACACAGATCTTGTACATGATATTTTGCCAAGATTTACAAAGTTATCAGGAGGTTTTATACGAATGTGAAACAGGCACAGTAGATCTAATACATGCTCCATGTTGCAGGACTAAAAATAACTAAAAATAAAAAGATAATAAACATATTTATCATTTTCAATAAGAAATGTATGATTTTGAAGAAGACATTCAAATGTGTACGACTTGGACACTAACAACTTTTAAGAATGACATTTAAAATTTAAAAAAATGATTTGGATCTTAATGAAATGATAGCATTACACAAAAAAATTGTTAGTTCAAATATGCACTAAACAAACAGTAAATGATTTGGGTTTCTAAATAATGAGACATTCAAATATATACGAGTTGGACACTAACAACTTTTTAAAATGACATTTGAAAGCAAAAAAAATGTGATTGGTGATCTTAATGAAATGATGCCATTATACAAAAAAATTGTTACTAAACAGACAGTAAATTATTTTGGTTTTTAAATCTTATTTATAAAAACCCATTAAGTATTCTAATACAATATTTACCATGTAATATATAACAGGAATTGTCACCTTGAAATAAAACATTTAATATTACCACAGATAATAGAAATCTCTACTAAAATTTTTCTCTGAAAATGTAGCACATGATTGTAGAATATGCTGGGATTTTCAATAGAAATGCTAATAAACATATTTTTTTTAGAAACAACTTAAACCAAAAAAAAAAAAAACCACACACAAAAAAAATACATATTAATTATGAGACTTTTATTAGGTTTTTTATCCTGGTAGAACTATTTCTTTTATATCATTAAGTATGGCAAAAAGAAATCTGGAGCAATAACTGAAAAAGATCACATAGATAAAGATAAAAACATGTTTCCATACATATACTCAAAGGGTTTATTTCCTTTCAATTTGGCATCATCACAACATGATACATTTATTATGGGTGTGAAAAGGCCTTCTATCTCTCTTACATTGCAGCTCTAATACCAAAGTATCTAAAAAACTAATAGATAATTCTGATTGCAATTTCAATAATTGTCTCATTTATAAAATTCTAACATTTATTAATTATTAAAATTTATACTATAAACAAATTAAGATTTTTAAACTTACAATTGTATATTTAGTCCTCCATAATTTATAAATGATATTAACAATAAATACAATAGGTCTCTTGAATTGACATATATACATAAATAAGTGTGTGTATATATATATATAATGTTCAAGTCTCTTTCTTTTCAAAAGTTCCAAATTGCATTAAAAATGTATATACTCACAATCCTTGCTGAATATGTGTTTTAATGTAAGAGCTCTTTGTCAAATAATGTTCCAAAATCTGCATATTTTGTGGCTATAATTTTTTCTTCTTTTCTTTCCTGGGAAACTCAGATGAGTTATTTTCTACAGTTAATAGCAAATTCTAAAAGTCAGCGATCATAACTTTGCCATGTTTCTTTCCAAAATTAAAATTCAGGCTTTTGTTTTTCTTTAAATGCTAAATTTGAACAAGAACTTTATAGTACACCTTCTGAAATTGCTGATGACTGGATGAGTGCAATCTTTAATGGTTTACGTAGACATTCTTAAATTAATCGTTTTATTTTTCTCCTAACATTCTGATAGATTTCTTTGTTCTTACTAGATTAAACTTTCAACTTTCATTTTGATATTAAACCATTATTATTTATCAGATTATAATAAA
This sequence comes from Epiperipatus broadwayi, assembly GCA_028023455.1. Classification (NCBI taxonomy): domain Eukaryota; kingdom Metazoa; phylum Onychophora; class Udeonychophora; order Euonychophora; family Peripatidae; genus Epiperipatus; species Epiperipatus broadwayi. The sequence continues at coordinate 4,473,745 of JAQFVV010012416.1, read as the reverse complement.
TTTGATCTCATTCGATGGATATTTTGGTTTAGAATTAAATAAATTTTAAAAAATTGCATTTGATTTTCAGAATTGTTTTAAAACTTATATTTTAGTCAAAACAAAATGCTATCATGTCATCAAATTTCAGGCAGAGCTCATTCAATTTGGATAATGAACACAATCCTCTTTGTTTGATGCTTGTTTTAAAAATCTGAACAAGTTATTTATAATAACTACTAAATCTATCAATTTATGCTTTAAAACTTTGCAATTTTTTCATAATTTTTATGATATTGTTAAATATTATAGCAATCAGGTGAGTGATCTCATTTCTAGACAGCTGTGTTTCCCACGACCGTAATTTCTATAGTAACAATATTCAAAAGAAAATATTCTTTTAAATTTAAAAATAAAACATTTATGTAAAAAAATAAATGTAATCATATTTATTTTTGATTTTTAATAATTATTACACAATTACAATACAAATATAAGCATAAACTTTTCAAAAAATAAAGTTTTTAGACCATCATAATATTTTCTCGAAGTAATCTTGTAAGATTTGAAATCATTAAATATACAATGGTACTCATCATCCTGAAGCTTGAGATACTTTGATGGACTGCCTATTCAATGTTCTCTACATCTTTTGAATTTTTTTGTATTTAAAATATTAAAAAATAAATATATGTGAATTTTAAAACTATAAAAAAATAAAGATTCACAAAATTTTCACCAGGAAAAGAAAAACACAATTTTAATTTCTATAAATCTCAAATGAAGCTTGACCATCTAGATAAAAAAAAAACACAACAGTTAATCATTTTTAAGATGAAAAAAAACCATTTTGTTTTTCTGTTTGGCTAAGTCTTTTTTTCGCTGCTGATCTTTTCTCTAGTTATCACAAGAATGAGATAGAAATCTTTTTTTCTCTTCATCCTTTAGAATCCTGGCCAATCAAAAGTCATTATTATATCTTTGTTAATTTGTTTTATAAGTTAATAAAAATTCCAAACTTCAAATCTCATTTTCTTTAATAAAAATCTAGAGACCTCATTGTTACATATAATCAATAGCTAACAATTTCTTTGTGTTTTTTTTATTTATTTATACAATCTGTCTACTAATTCTTAATAAAATTGTAAGCATCCATCTTTATTTAATTAAAGCCTAAAAATAAGACTAAATTATCAAATTAGACTTATTTGATTTTTTTTTAAAACATATTTGTTAAACATAATATTTTTAATATATGACTTTTCATATGCATATACACATATGGTTAAAGAATTCCATTTATTTTTATTTGATAATGAATATCCACTTAATCTACTTCACTAATAGTACATTGCAATTCTTTAACTCATCTTTTTTTTAACGTTTCTATAAACCTTACCATCTGCCTCTCCTAATATTCTAGCCTTCCTATTAGTTATATTGTGCCATAAACAGTTAGCATGAAATATTTTATATCTTTATATATACATATATATTGTAACATATTGTATTTAGTTACACATTGGACCAATTTGTAACTAAATAAATATACTATGTTACAAAATGGAACCTGGACCATTCTGATTCCTTCTCATCTCAGGTATATGGCATATTTCAAGCCCTAGTTGGGCAGCCAATTTGTAACTAAATACAATATATATATATAGTACCTAACTGAAGTTTCACTTAGTTTCAAAAGGAGCCAAGGGTTATCTTAGCTTAACCTTTTGGTTTGAAATTGTCTGATTTTTAAAAAAATAATAATGATAAAAATGAAAATTTATTTAATGAATATATAGGATAATCTTACATAATATAGGTGAATTATTTTTAATAAGGGATGCTTGACAATAATTTGAATTAAAAGAAATATCAGAAATAGTTGGGAAATGATAAATCATATTTAATGTATTTTAAAGTAACTATTGTATAATTCATTTTAATGTCTAAATGATAGTAATGAGATATTATAAATAAGTTGGAATGAATAGTAATAAATTTTAAAAAAAAGTAATCTGTAAGTTTTATTAAAACAATATAATAGTATTTATTAGATGTAAGTTAGTAGCGTTCCACTTATAAAATTATTTTAAATTAAATATTTGGTAATATTTTTAGTTTTGTAATTTTAAAAGAATAACTTTTAAACAATGGGTGAGCTCATATTTATAGATTACCTGTATATGGAAATGTGTGTGTGTGTGCAAGAAAGATACATAAACATAAGAATAAAATAAAATAAAAAAATATTTTAATTCTAATATTTATAAAATAAATAAATAAATAAATGGATGGATATAATAAAGAGGGATAGTTTTGAATTTTATATTTATTACTATTATGTTTAAAAAAATATTATTTAAAAAAATAATACGTAACATTTGTTAAACAATGAATTTTTGACTTTGTAGCTGTGAGTCACGTGATTTGGTATCATTAGAAATTGCGTTAGTAAATTGACTTTAGAGCTGATCTGTCAAGAATAGTAAAGTTTAATAAAAAGTAATTTTATTGGCTTACAAGCTAATTAATATAAGAAATGAGTGTATTAAACAATATCAGGTATAAAAGAAAAATCTGGAATTCACCAGGGGGTTGATCTTATTTTGATTCAACTAGACTGGATCTTAAAAGTTTTTTTTAATAAAAAGTATATTTTAAAAACTTTATATTTTCTAAAAAAAATAAAAGTATGTTTTTAAAAATAATTATATAAAATCGTCTTTCAGAAATGAAGTGCTAGTTTTTTTAAAAGGTAACCATTTTCTGACAATTTTTGAGGCATTAAAATTACAGTAAAATGTTTAGTAAAATGTTTGAAGAAAATACAGCATCTCATATTTCATCTACTTTTGATCTATTCATTTTTCTTTATTTAGAAATAAAACTTAAATTATTAAGTATTGTTATGGCTAAAGACTTTATTGTATTAAACTATAGTATATCTCCTATTAAATTAAAAATACACGTGAAAAAGAAATTTTTTTAAAAAAAAAGACATTTAAACATTTTAAAATATTAAAATGGAAATGCATCAGCATCTTTATAAATTAAAATTGACGTTAAATTTAATACTGCCTTATTAATGTATGTAAATATGCTCTTAGCAAAATAATATTTCAGACGAAAATATGTATTTTAAAATACTAATTCTCATTTATGCTAGTAGTATGAAAAGAATTTGTTTGAAAGCAACACTTTAAAAGAATTTAAAGATATTATTAATGAACTTGTCTCTATCAAATGCATAATGTTTGGTTATAATTACCAATACTTATAAGTAACTTTATGACCATTGATCATAGCACATAAACCAAGGAGCATCCTTAATTATAAACAAAGTCTACTCTTATGTTTAAAAAAATAAATAAAAGGAAATTTGTTTTAAAAAAAAAAATACATTTTTAAATATTAAGAAACGTTTTAAAAAAAAGAGCTCTATTTTAAAAAATGCGTTTATCTAAAGAAGAATAGTGAAAGTTAACTAAAAAAATATATTATAATTATTCCGTGTTTGAACCTATGATTATAAATATAAAAACATGTACTCAGCTGAAGAATTTATTTTTTTCAATGCTGGCTTATTATACTTATACTTATGCTTATTATACTTATGCTACTCAGCTGAATAATTTATTTTCCAGTGTCAACTTATGTTTATGCTTACGATGATTTATTATTTTAATATTTAAAATTATCTTTAAAGATAAAAGAAAGTGGAAGTGTTTATATAAAGAACTACTGAACATTTTCATTTGGAAATGATTGCCATGTATATAAATGTATTAGTTGAAGCTTCGAATTTAAATAGATATCTTAACCTGGATAAATTGTTTACACATTATGAAATGGAAAAATCATCATGGAGCTGAACTATGAACTTAAATTAATGTATTATTATTATTTTTTTATGGTCTGTTTTATTGGTTTAAAAAAAAAAGAATGAAACCATAAAAATATTTATGCTATTGATTTTTATGTAACACTTTTTGCATAAATATACAGGTAAACTAGGGTTATAATTTTAAAACGAAATAGGTTTATTTGAATGAGTAAATGTTTCTTGCCATTCTTAAGTAGATTTAGTTTATTTATCAAGCATTACACTAGCTAGTTTCTATTTAATAATTTTATTATAGAGATTTAAATATCACAGTCTTATTTTCATATAAATAGGATGTTTTACTCAATTTTTATTTTAAATTTACTAAAGAAGTTTATCAGAGAATATCCATTCATTTGTTTTATGAATGTTATATTAATAATAATTGCAAATATTTTATATTCATCGAGAAGTAAATATTCTTGTATTTAATTTACAATTTTAAAAGTCCACTAGTTACTATATTTTTAGCATTTAATATTTTATTATGTGTGCATTGTACCTTGCCTAGAATTTTATATACATTTAATTTTAAAGTATTTTCTACAGTAGTCAGTTGACACATAGTTTGCTTTGTTGGTTTGAACATTGGATATACGCTTTGTATTTTATAAATTTCTTGGAAATAACTTAGTTAGTTAAATGAAGTGTATATCTTGCTATTAGTTAGAATTTGTTAGCCTCAAGAGTTAGGCTTAGTTTATAATTTTTGAATATGCCTTATGGAGTCGAGAAAATCCTTCATCCTTATTGTAATGTATTTCCATGATTTGATAGTGCTTGTCCCCAAGAAGAGGGTATTGTATTGTATTTTTCAGGGATGATGATCACATTTATAAGAATTGGAAATCCCATGAGAGGATTGTGCTTTTCTGGTGGGTGTTCCTGTTCCCAGATGTACTGTAGATGAATTCCAGACATCTTGATTTTGCCTCGTAGTTAGGTATTTTTGGAAACCACCATGTTCTTTTCCAGCTCTGAGGAGCCTAGTATCTTTATATTTTTTGCCTATCATTCATGATGTCTTAATGCTAATTCCACCACAGTAGGTGATGTTGCATTTGTTTTATATTTGTGATGACAAGATATGCTTGTTTAAGGAAATGTATTTCTTCAGGTAGTTGTAGCTAATTTAAGGCTCATAGGTATATCAATGTTTGAATTGTGTTGCTATGATAGTTTTATCAAGCACAAGCTAACCAACAATAAGTTAGATTTATTTTAAAGTATGTTAAATATGCATATGGTATAAATGGCAATTCACACATAATAATTTAATATTTTCATCCAGAATTTCGCCGCTGGATTTGTAAGTCTGTTACATCATTATCTTTAAAACATTGAGTGAATAATTTTATGTGGACTAAAGTTATTTTAAAAAAGTATAACTGATCTCTGATGAATGATTGTCCCATACGCTTAAGTTAATTTAATTTTAGTATTAGCTTAATCTGATGTAAAGATATATCTAGCTGTGATATTAGTTATATCCGTGAAACTAGTGATGATATTTTTAAAAAGTATTGTTGAATATGCTGACTCCAACTTAGCGTTTGTTAAGTTGAGGAGTATAAAATTAAGCTTAGGGTTTTCAATATAAACATAGTTCTGTGTGTTATTCTGATTAGTAGATGACACAATAATGTTATTAATTAGTCCAAATAATTATATAAAATCTTAGTGCGGTATTGGCATTGTTTGTATTCCACTATATTTATAAACATCTCTTCTCATTATTAATAAATCAAATTATTATTATTTCAAAAGTTTTGTTTGTTTGTTTTGCTTTTATATGAAAATATATTATTGTCTTGGGTTCCAAGTTCACAAAGTCTTAAATTTTTAAAGTTATTGAATCTTCAATTCAGAAATTTACAAGCATATTCTAAGTTAATTAAATCTAGTTGATATTGTCTTGAAAATTAAAAAAAAAAACTATGTTAAAGTAAATGATTCTCATATTGAATCACAAATACAGATAATTGCATTATAGCAGATACATAATTAAATACTTAGTTAAAAGTTTATTTTTTTTTTTAAATTATCAGTCTATCTTTCAGACTAAAGATTATGCAATATCAGATTAACAATATTAGTACTTCAGAAGAATATTTTAATTAATAGTATTTTAAAAGCTGCATATTATCTTATGTTCACTGCACATAATCTATCATCATCTAAAAATCTTATATATTTAAAGAATTCTAATCCATTTGCATTTGAGGTCTTTAGTGGTTGTCTGTGAGTATGGAAAGGCATTAAAAGTACCCTTGCTCTTTTCTTTGCTCAAGTAATATCTTAGATAATAGGCCATTATTAGTTAAATTTAAATTGATTCATTAAATTTTGTGAATTAATATTTGTTTTGTTTATTATTTTAAGATTGAACATATTATAATTATTTTATGGCCAGCTAAGAGGTCACTTATTTATTTATTAATCACAGTAATTCTTTGTTAGGCAACTTAACTTAAACTTTAATTTTACACAAGAGTTTTAGTTTTAAAATCCCTGAGGTTATTTACTCTTGTTGTTTTAGTAAATATAATTCTGTAAGATAATCTTATAAATAATCTTATAAAGTAAAGCATCATAGGTCTTATTCAGAGAGTGTATGATTTATTGGTAAGGCTAATATAGTGAGCATTGAATAATGATTTAGATAATCTTTTGTATGGTTTATTAAAAGATCAATATGCTGTAGTAGTTATCGTTCATCAGTGTTGGATTTGATCTTTATGATTATACATCTCGGGATCATCATCTCTTTTCTTTAAATTTATTGTAACCCCACTGAGCCAAGTCGTTTAGAGTCTCTAATTTATAGTTTATTTCATTTCATTTCAATTTTATTCCATTTCTTTTCATGTCATTTCTTCTTCTATATTTCTTTTCATGTCATTTCTGTCATTTCATTTCATTTATCTCTCCTTTATTCCATTTCATTACTTTCTTATATCTCTTTTTCTCTTTCTTTTTCCCCCTCTCTCATTTCATTATTATTTCTTTTTCTTCTTCTATCTCTCTCTCTTTCTCCCACATCCCTCTCATTCTAATAGGTTACAATTAGCCTCTCTCATTTCATTTTCATCATTTATCTTTATCATTATCTCTCCTTTATTCCATTTTCTTCTTATCTCTCCCTCTCTCTCTTTCTAAAAGGTTACAATATATATATATATGAAATAATATTTTTAACGGTTTACAAACAAGTACAAATAATCTTTAAATCCGCAGAAGTACTTTCGGTTACTTTCTAACCTGCCTCAACTGCCATTAAATTCAAAAACTAAAAGCGGAAGCAAACGTCATCAATTCAAATTCCACGAATCTCGTATTTTAATGTTAGAAGCTTGTCGATTTATTAAATGCGTTTTATTCCTGTTTATAAAAATTGCCTCTTTAATTTTTCTTTTACTATGGTTTCTCTCTTTGTGAAGAATTTTAACATTTTCAAAATTAAATTTAAATTTATATTTACATGTTTTTTCATGATCGAAGAAAACTGAAGAAGATATTAAATCACCATTATTTTTATTTTTTACACGTTTATATAACAATTCGTGTTCCTTCAATCTTTTCTCAATGCTGCACCTAGATTCACCTATATATAATTAAGCCATTGCAAAAAAGAGGATATATAAATTGTAAATCAAAAGTACCAATGATGCATAAGATGGCAAGTTTTAAATCTTTTTTGTTTCGGAATGAAAAATTATGTCGTTACCAAAGTGATAAATTGAAAAATATTGAGATATTTGCCAAGGAATTGCTTGATGTTGATTATAAAATGGAACAAATAAACAATACTTTAAGTCAATTTAAAAAAAATTATTATAATTTAAAAGAAATGAAGATTAATAATAAAAAATGGATATCTATTCCATTTATTTCAAATCCACAAGTAAAATTTTTTAAGGATTTATATAAGAATGTATTTAATGTTTCATTCTACATTCCAAACAATATTAATAAATTAGTTAAGGATGTCATACCTGTCAAGCAAAAAAGCAATGTCATATATCAAATTTTTTGTGATTGTATGCTATCATATATAGGTGAATCTAGGTGCAGCATTGAGAAAAGATTGAAGGAACATGAATTGTTATATAAACATGTAAAAAATAAAAATAATGGTGATTTAATATCTTCTTCAGTTTTCTTCGATCATGAAAAAACATGTAAATATAAATTTAAATTTAATTTTGAAAATGTTAAAATTCTTCACGAAGAGAGAAACCATAGTAAAAGAAAAATTAAAGAGGCAATTTTTATAAACAGGAATAAAACGCATTTAATAAATCGACAAGCTTCTAACATTAAAATACGAGATTCGTGGAATTTGAATTGATGACGTTTGCTTCCGCTTTTAGTTTTTGAATTTAATGGCAGTTGAGGCAGGTTAGAAAGTAACTGAAAGTACTTTTGCAGATTTAAAGATTATTTGTAATTGTTTGTAAACCGTTAAAAATATTATTTCAATTATAATTACAATATTGTTTTTAATTAACGGATATTTTATTTATTTTATATATATATATATCCATTGTAAAATACATTTTAAAAATATATGACAAAATACAATACTTATGTATCTATATAACATTATTATGTATATATGTATAAATAAATAATAAAGATAAAATAATGCACTTGTATTTTATAATTTTGAAGATGACTACTGCACAGTTGAAATTGCCACTAATACTTCAATAAAAAGCATTGTTATAAAGTGATCTTTCACTATAATATAAAATTGAGTAAAGTTATCTTGATTCATGAATAAACAATTATAAATATTCTATTCAGTAATATCATGACTTTCTTAGATGCTCTCTTAACATCTTAAATGCAATTTCAATAAAGTGACTTTTATCAAAATCTTTAATATCCATGTACTCTCAATGCATAAAATTAAAGACAACTTATAATAAGCTTTATAATATTCAGATTTCTGAAGATGTAGGTATGATGATGGAAAGCCAAGAAATTGAATTAACAATAAAATAACATTTATTTGTGACATTAAAACATATTACAAATAACTTTTCTGTATTACAATGTCATCAAGACAAATCTTTCCCCAGATACATTAAGCAAAACTTTAGGATGTCAGAAAATTTTAGTTTACAATTTTACAATAATTAAAAATAAATAAATTATTAAATAAAATGGATGGTTAATAAAATTTCTATAATTCTGATATTTGAACAATTTCTCATATGCTAGTATAGTGTCCCTTATGAATGTATTTAATATCTTTTAAAACTATAATCTCACCAATCCCGTAATAAAATAGATGCTGAAGGGAATGTATATTATTCATTAGGACCATATACAATTTTTAAAATTTTAAGAGAAAAAAACACTTGTATCTAAGATGAAATTAGTAATTATAATTCTTGGTGATTTAGGAATCAATTTTAGATGTCATGGATCTAATGCCTCAGAACCGGTATTGGATTAGTTATGAGCTATCAACAAACTCAACCTGTAGTCAAGACAACCTCTTTTAATATTAAATATGTTAAAAGCTCAAGGGTTGGTTATTATCATCTATATGTATAAACCTATTAAACTCTTGAGTAAATGGCTTTATTGCCTTAATGATATCATTATATGAGCTAGTAATTACAGAAAAAAGTAGAAAATAAAGTTATGCACTAGAGCAAAAAAAAAAAAAGAAGACATGAAAAATTGAAGCAACAAAAATAATTTATGAAATAAGGGGAAAAAAGAAATTTTTGTGGATGGAACAATAGATGTTGTTATTTTGTATGATAACTCACATCATGAAATATAAATTGTAAAATGAAACCTAATATTAACATGTTTATAATATTAACAGTTATATTGTTTGTATATAAAAAAATCATTTATATGCACTAGCTTATAAAAATTACCTACTACTTTTTAAATAATTGTTTAAGATGTTATGAAGTATCTGAAAAGATTCAAGTATTCAAATCAAATTGGTTTCAGTAACTAAGACGAGTGGGAAGCTATTAAAATATTGTAATGAAATGTCGAAAACTCTGCAAATAATATGTGTATTATTGACATTAAATGTATAAAAAAAATTTTTTTAAAACTTTTCAAATATAAACAGCTTTAGTAATAACACCCAAGTAGACAACACAGACTGGTAATGACACAATGTTTCGAGAAGTATTATTTTCCAATCTTCTTCAGGTGTTACTGGCCTGGCCAGTGATACTATTATTTAAGGCAAACACTCTAACTAACTGCACTATTCTGTCAAAAACAACAGATAATATAAATTTTATATATTTATATGTGATGGTTGGTTCAAATCTTCCTGAGTTCTTCAGGTTAATTAGAGGCTTTCATACATTGTGTATTGCCATCCTGGGTTCACTTATAGGATTATTTGCCATTGTTATATGAGCAGCTTCCTTGAATTTTCTTTTTTGCACCCTTTTCTCTCTATCCAATACATATGTATTTTGCCAATTAAACATATGATCATTAGTACATACATGGTCTGCTACTATAGACACATTGTTTTTTTCTCTTTTAACCATTAGTTTATGTTCTTTCAATCATTGTTCAACAGGGCAACAAGTCTCACCAATATATGTCCTTTCACATTCACATGGTATTTTATAGTTGCAGTTTTTGTTCTTTACCATTTCCAGTTTAGGATTGGTAGAAATAAAAAATTTTGAAAGTGTGGTATGGTTTTAAAAAGTTGTTCCAATGTTATATTGACTATTGTTTTTCTTTAATTTGTCTGCCATGTCTGATAAGTATGGACACACTCAAGTACCTATAATTGTTTTTTTCTTTTGGTGCCTCTTTTTGTTATCTATTAAAGAGTTTTTTGGTGTTAGCTGATGAATAATTATTTTCATGAGAGTCTGTTCTATGTGAATGTTTTCATTTTCCAAATCACTGGTTTCCAAACAAACTTCCTTTGCTCTGATCTATAGTGATAGTATAATACCATGTTTAGTGCTTCTGGTATGATTGAAGGTACATGCTAAGAAGTTAGTTACCAGAGTGTGTTAATTTCCTATACACTACTGTTTTATTTTGCCCTGAGGGATTATTGTCACATTTAAGAATGCCAATTTATGTTCTCATTCTGATTCCTTGTAAATTTGATTTGAGATATGTTGTTGATATTCATCCAGAATAACCCGTAATTGTGTCTCACTATGTGACCATACCACAAATGTATTATCAACATTGTGACCCCACACGTTAGACAGACATAGAGTATTTATGGCAGTGGTTTCAAGTTCTTCCATGTAAGTACTGCTTAGAAAGAGTGACAGTGGTGATTCCATGGTCACCCCTTGATTTTGTTGGAAAGAATTCTGAGTTATGTTGAAAGTACATTGTTGTTATGAAGAATGTTAATAATTCCATTATATTATCAATATTTAGGGTTGTTCTAGTTTGTAGACTATTATCATCATATACCTATTCCTTATGGCAATGCCTCATCACATGGTACAATTGGTAAATAGACTTTTACATCAAAGGTTACCAATGTATCATTCTTTCATATTCCTGATTAATTCTACATGAAGGATTGTGTCCTTTATGCTGAAAGATTGCATCCATTAGAACTAATAATAGGCCTTAATGAAACATTATTTTTATGGATATTAGGTAGTCCATATAGATGAAGAATCTTGTTGAAATAAGAAGTTTCCTTTTTTCTGAATCACTGAAATACCTGTGATGCTTCATAATTTTACCTCTATATTTGGAATTGCAATTATTAACTACATTCTATCTTCTTACACCAATCTCTATTCCCTCCTTTTGTGATAAGCTGTTAAATATTACTTTAGATTTATTATCATTTATGTTTAGTTTTTTTGGTTTTTTTGTCTTGACAAAAGAATATCATCTACAAAATCAAGAAAGTTTAATGTTTAATTCGTCTCTATGTCTTTGATTTTTCATTTCATTTAATAAAATATTTCCATGAATTTGATCATTCTTTGTACCTCTTCATAAATATTAATCTTTTAATACAAACAAAAAAAAGGGAAAGAATTATAATAAATCACCAGGTAGAAATTAATACAGGCAAATGATGTGATTTATTTTTTCATCAATTTTTTAAATACCACAGTCCAACTTTATTTTACATTTTTTACCTCTATTTTCTATTAAAGATTCTCTTGAAATAAAGATTTATCCGAAATTAAATATATTTGATGAGTAAATAATGTAATTTTTAATAAATTGTGACTTTATAATACTTTGAATTTGTTATTACTTAAATTCCAATTTTGAATTTTTATTTGATTTTCTTATTCTATTCTCAAAGTAGAATATTTATTTCAAACCAATAATTATTTGGGATTGGTCAATGTGTTTTTATATGAATAAATGAAGCAGTACATTGTCTAACTGGTTTATTGCTATGTGATGCAGCTTCTCCTTTATTGGAGTCAAGAATCTCTCAGCCACTATGCATAGAGAAATTTCTTAGACACCTTTCCTTTCCATTCCTCACCCTGTTTTTCCCATATTCTTTTCTATCCTGTTCCACACCATTTCCACATTATCATTGTCAACTCCTTTATACCTAAATCCCCCCTATCTTTTCCCAAACTCAACATAAATACCCACTTTCTGTGTAATCACTATGTTTATATTTATTTATTTTCAAAAGTAACTTTATTGCCTACAAATACAATGAAAAATAGTAGAGCAAATACAAAGTGAAAAATTACCAAATTGTTTTGAATTATGATGAGTGTTTGGACAGTTTGAATAACATGCACTCCTTTCAACAGTCTTGTTTTTTTCTAAAATAAAGAGTTTGGCATCTTTATGACAAAACATGAGCAGGGAAACAATACTCATTCTCCAGCCTTCTGACCATTATAGGAGGACTAATCCTTTGGCTATCAATTGCCCAAAATGGGTGCACTTAACCATGGCCAGAGCCATCTTAGTGGCTTATGTATAGTGACTTTTGGACAGACTGTGAAGAAAGGCCCTAGTGTAAAAGCAAAAACTATTCTGGCAACACCACAAGCTTCCAGGTATCATTATAAATCATTTCAGGTGAGATTAAGTGACCCTTCTTCCTAATAGCTCTGATCTTGTGCAAAAGTTTATTGTGTAAATTACTGTTACTCTTCTCAAATAAGAGATGGCATCTCATTGTCCAGACTATATAGTTCATCATGATTGACAGTCTAATTATTCCAAAGATTCCAGTTTTTAGGCATTCATTCAGGTTGAAAATCCTTTGTTTATAGGATGTGAACTAACCATTGAGTATTGCTCTGCATTTATTTAATATCACACAACCAAAGAATAGATGCTGCATTGATTCATTTTCTCGATTGCATATCTGGCAAATTGAATTTAGTTTGGCAAAGATACTTCTCATGACTAGAAATTCACTGGTGGGGAGTGCAGTCAAATTTATTTTTATGATAAATCCATCTTCCCTCCAACATACAGAATTTAAATTTTCTAATTAACAGATCATTTGAAAGTCCCAAGTACCTCTGAGGAGCAGCTGTGGCAGGGTTCAGCAATTGGTGTACATTCTAACATTTCAATTTAGCCAACGACAACTTGCTTCCCAATTCCCACCCCCTTAACCAATACAACAAGCCTCTCCAGCCAATGCAGCAGTTTTACAGGCAAGGGCATATCTGTAGGTGGTGGTGAGTCAGTGGAGGGGGGGATTTAAGAATAAAAAGCAGCTGATGTAAGACATTCTTTTAGCCCAACCAAAAGATTACGGGTCCTCTGATACAGAAAGGTTTGAATAGAATGAAGGGCAAGCCCATCAACCTTACTGGGTTGTCACATCCTTCTGTGGCTTATCACTACAACTTTTTTCTTCCGATCAGTCAAAAGCAAAGAGAGTTAATCTTCACCTGGAAACCTTTAGTTGGCACCATTACTGGTATAAAATAATTTATTTTCAGGAAGGCTAGCATATTAAGTAATGCCACCTTTCCCACTAATGGCAGGTAAATTCCTGAAACTGAATCGACTGTACTTTTGACCACCTCAAGTAGTTTTCTTTGAACCTGAATTTCTCATATATTTTGTAGAAAGCATAAAGGGTAAAACAAGAAAATTTTGCAGCATGAACAAAAAATTAGATGAAAATTTTCCTCCAGTCAATAACTGCCATGCCACAGACTTCTCCCAATTAATGCTGAGGCCATACTTCTGAGAATACCAGTCCATGATTTTCTTGAGACCAGGAATATATTTCTTTGGTGAAAGAAACACCACAATGTCATCAACATATGTGAGACATTTGACCACTCTTCCCAGGGCTGGAATATGAATACCTGGGAGGTCCCTCTTAAGTCTAACCAGTAGCAGGTTGATGAATGCTGTGAACAAAAGAGTACTGACTGGAGAGCCATGCAGGATAGAGAGATTCAGATGAAAGTCAGGTGCCACCTTTACATCCAAAGTGATGAGAATCTCCCTCTCCCACAATCTCATTATTTGTACACTTTCTGCTTGCAGGCATCTACATTTAATTAACAGATGCCTAATATTTTCCATGCCTTCCTTACATAACTTTCAGACTAAATCATCCATATTGCCTTGTTGCTAAAGATCCTGTTCAAGCCTTAAACAGTAAACTAATTTCCTTGCTATTATCATAAATTAACTTACACCCAGTATTCTGTTTAAACCCTTTTTATTCTCCATACTCTTTTCTAATCTTAATATTTTTAGGTATGTTAGTATTTGCATAAAATCTTTTAAAATTCTTTAAATGGGTTTTATATCACTTAATTTCATAATTATTATATAATCATTCCAAAGTTAATTAATATAAAAAAGTTTAACATATATATAACGATTACAAAATTTTGCAGTCAATAATAATTTGGCATTGTAATTTACACATTAAATAGTAGCTAAATAATGGTGCTGCAGAAGCATTGATATTACTTATCTCTTTCTTGTTTAATTAACTATTGTTATATGTTTTTAATACATTCGAAATTTTAAATAGGAATTTTGAGGTAATTATGTGTAGAGACGAGATTTTTCTTATATGATTTTCCCCCAAGTATTAGATGTTCTTTTGGTGTCAATTGACTTTCATATCTTGGGCCTATTTTATGAATTACTGGAATCTTTCTTGTTGGATATTGAAAATATGTCTCTTTTAATAAGCTCTGCCTAATTATGAATTACTGGGAATCCTTCAATTACTGGATTAATTTTTGGTGAATATTGCAAAGATTTGTGACTTATAATGGGCACTGACTGATTTCATAAAATTCATTAAGTTTCTGTATTTGCACTCCATTGTAATTGTATCTGCTACATATTGACTATGGACTAGATGGTAATTAATCTTTATTTCATTGCATTATTTGTTGGTTAATATTTCAAATTTAGGAAGACTTCAGCCATATCTACATCTTCATAATCATTTACTAACTCTGTGTGGTTTATGATGATTGTATTGTAGTTGTATTTATATATTGAATTATTTCTATCAGCTAATGTAAGTATTGAATGTCTTTAGAAAAAATTAACTTTATTTAATTATTATAAATACATTCTATTGTTAGTAATAGCACACAGGTTAAATATTTAAAGTTCAATTTTTCTAAAAATATCCTCTATACTTACATTAGATGACAGAAATAGTTCAATATATAAATTTACTAACTGTCTTCAAAATCCAATTTTGACTTCTTTAAATTTCTAATAAAAATCGATATAGCATCAGAAATTTTTATGTACAGTTTTTGATAATATCAGTTTATCCTAAGCTGGTAGATATTTTTTTCGCTAATCCAAAGTTCACATTTGTTTTCATTGCAACTGGCTTAAATAGGTTTATATTGATCACTCTTATATGTTTTTATTTTGTCAATATTGAGTCAATCTGTTTTATTAAGTACACAATTGAAGACCTTACAATCAATAAAATTCATACAATGACATTATGATATTTCTTGTTGTTTTTAATTGCCTCCAGTTCCTTAACCTTTTTTCAAATCAGTTTATACATGTACAAGTTCTCTTTTAGAATAAATTAATAGTAATATAAAATTTCCAAAATAATCCTAGTGTCAGGGGTATGGTAAGTATGCATATTAATTGGCATAATATTGTCAATATTTATAAGCCCTTTATAAAATTAAATTTTATATAGGTTACAATTTTTTAACTAATTACTTTTTATACATTAAAATCTTAATAAATACTATAAATATTGCAATTTTTAAGTCAATTACATCTTTACTGAAACACAATCGCTATTTTATTATTGGCCATTGTCACAAATTAGATACCAAGGTAATTGCTTTTATATTTGACTTACAAATGAGACAGAAAAGATATGCAATGACTGAAAGTTATATTTAATTTTTATTCATT
Source organism: Epiperipatus broadwayi (assembly GCA_028023455.1). NCBI lineage: Eukaryota > Metazoa > Onychophora > Udeonychophora > Euonychophora > Peripatidae > Epiperipatus > Epiperipatus broadwayi. The sequence continues at coordinate 4,457,505 of JAQFVV010012416.1, read as the reverse complement.
TAATGTATGAAATCAATATGATATCTGGAAATAAAATTATTAACTGATTTACATTAACTTAGATATATATTTTTTTTAAAAAGACAGACAATAGTTGCTTGCTTGTCTCCTTGACCAATGTTCTCATCTCTTTGATTAATTGGTCAACATTTTAGGTTGATGAACTCTATTACGAGTTAAATCAAATACATTCTTTTGATCTTTCACACTTATTGGTTCTTCAGTAAGGCAGATTGTTTCATTGCACACAAGCACAATGGATATGTAGCTTTGAGGTTGTAAATATGAATATACATTTATCATTTAAAGGAGATAAAGAAATAGACATCCAGAAGTTTTTTATACAAAACTTATAGTAATGAATTCATTGAGATATTTATAGTCTAATATCTTTGAAGGAGTTATTAGATTTTACAGAAAAAAGCAGTCTGGAATATGTATAGTGAAACTTAACAATGAATGTTGCCTTCTCAACTTGGGATATTAAATTCTGGAGATACTTATTTGTAATGTGAAGTGTATAAATTGAACAATCCTCCAAATGTACTTATTGTCCTTCCTACCCAACTTGGGGGCCATTTTGTTTTACTGATACAGTTTCATGAACCTATAGTAAATGTTTAAAGCAAAATGGCTGACAAGAAGTGAGTCTTATTTAATATTTCCAGTTTTATTTATTATTTCTGCAAAAATTAATTATAATAAGGAATTCTTTATATAAATTTTTTATTAATAATAATATTATTTATATGTACATTTTAAGTTTATACAAAAATTTTACAAATATGTTTTAAATCAATTCCTGACTTTTGGTTTATATTAACAATGTAAATTTTATTAGGTAAATCAATCGTTAAAAGTATGGATGAACAAAGAATAATTTGTTCATAATCTTTATAACAATAGCATTATATGAGCTAATAATTATAGAAAAGATAGAAAAATAAAGTTAGGCGCTTGAGCAAAATGAGAAAAGGCATGGAAATTGAAGAAACAAAAGCAATTCATTAAATAAGGAAAAAAGAGATGGTTTGTGGGAGAAACAATACATGCCATTGCTGATTTTGTACAATAACTCAAATAATGAAATATGGAATTAAATTGAAAGGCTGCAACCCTCTCACGCTTATTATAATACTTATCTGACAGCCAATCAAATGTTATGATGGCTGCCTGAATAGCGATCAAACCGTAAACGCAAGACAAAGAATTTTACAAGAAAAGGGTGGTCCACCCTCTTCTCTACTTGTTTTTCTATATATCTAAGCCAGCCTAAAGTATTTAGGTTTGAAATCATGAAGTTTTAAATATCTTCACATTTAACTCACTGAGTTTGATCGCTATTCAGACAGTCATCATAACATCTGATTGGCTGTCAGATAAGTATTATAATTATAATAAACACGAGAGGTTTGCATTCTTTCAATTTAATTTCAAACTGTCTGCGCTTTATTAAATAAATATTATTTTAATATGGAATTGTAACATGTAAACTGTAATATCAATATTTTTATGATATTAAGAGTTATATGTTTGTATATGAAAATCATTTATCTCTGCTATTTTATAAAAAAAAATATCTTATCGCTTAAACAAATATTTAAGGAGTTATGAAATTTTTGAACAGATTAAGTTATTTAAATCAAAATGGTTTTAATCACTAAAAAGTCTGAGAGATTATTAAAATATCGTAATGTAATACTGAAAAGTCTGTCAATAACACCAAGTGTATTATTTGCAGCTTCTAGAAGCAACAAAATTTGAAAGAAAGTCAAATTGTAGATAATATATATATTTGTGTGCAAAAAATATTAATAATACAACTTATTATGTAATGTCTGCCTATCCCTTGTATATGTATTTAATGGATTGTGTCCTGTACATGAGGGGTCAGATTGACCTTTAGGTCAACATGGGTGTGACAACAATCTCGGCTTAAGGGTGGCCTTTGAGCATTCCATCATCAGATTTTCAATTGGATGGACAGTTGAAGAGTTGGAGTGTGGAGTACATTGAAGCCTGTCCATTAAAGTGGGAGGATTTGCTATCTTAATATATATCTGAGCACTTGTAGCATATATGTGTGGAGATGGTAATCTGGACCAACTGATGATTGCTGGTTTAGCATGAAATACGTATATTGGGGATTATTTATCTTTTGACATATGGGTGTTCAGGTGTATCAGTGTTATGAGATGGTGTGTGGAGAGTGGTGGGTCATATGAAAGTCTGTGCTCATACCCTGTCTAATACAACTTATTGTAATACAGTTTTAATGAAAAGAAAATTTTGTAACTAGTCTGTATTTAAGGGAAAGCTGAGAAATGTATAAGAATAACTGGAATATAAAGATAACTTTAAAACACCTCACAGTATTCTATTTACAATCAATGTGTATTTTGAGAGCTAATAATGAATATATTTACTCTTCTAATTAAAGTTTGTATTTCAAGTCAAAAAATAAGGTAAGCACAAATGTTAAAAACTTTTCAGTGCTTGAACATGTGGTCTTTTAATAGCTATTTTTAAGAAAAGGAACCCCATGCAAGATCAATTTATATGAATTTAACTTAATGTATTATGTTTACACTTGACTTACCAATCTTGTTTATTATTACTAACCACTTTTTATCCCCTTACACCAATCTCTAATCTCTCCTTTTTTGATAAGTCGTTAAAAATTACTTTACATTTATTATCATTTATGTTTATTTTTTTTTTTTTTTTGCATCTTGCTATATAACTTTGTTAATATTTTTTGAAACTCTGACAATTATTTAATAAAAGAATATTGTCTGCAAAAACGAGATGGTTTACTATTCAATTTGTCATTATTCTTTTAATTTTTCATTTCATTTAGTAAAATATTTCCGTGAATTGGATTACTCATTGTACAGTAAAAGTTAAATTTTTAATATAAAAACAAATCTAGTAAAACAGCATGTAGAAATTAAAGGCAATTAATGTTATTTACTTTATCAATTTCAACAGAATAGTCTCCAACTTTATTTTAAATGTCATATATATATATATGTGTGAAGCTTTATTTACTATTAAATATTCCCTTGAAATAAAGAGTTATCATAAATTAAATTGATTTATCCGTTTTTATTAAAATGATTTATCCGTCTTTATTATGTAACTTTATGACTTAAATCCCATTGTGAATTTTCATTTGATTTTCTCATTTTATTTTCATACTCGATTTTTATTTATTTAAACCAATAAATTATTTGAGATTCTGGATAAATAAATTAAGCATTACAATACTGTATATGTGTTTATTTCTGAACAAAAATAATAGACATTATTTGATTGGTTCAAAATCGTCACTTGCAAAAGTGCTGCCCTCCTATTCTCATCTTATGACTTCCTTTAAATATTTTTCGAAATTTTAGATTAACATATTAAAATTCTTTAAATGCAATTTATATCATTTACTTTCATAATTATTAAATATACATCACAAAGTAAGTACGTATGAATAAATATTAATATTATAAGCAATACAAACTTTTGCAGTCAAAAATAAATTGGCTTTTGAACTTTCACATTAAAGAATCTCTAAATAATGCTGCTAAACAAGGATTCACTTAGCTTATCTTTCTTTAACCGAATTAGTCTGATAGATATTTTTGAAAATTATGTAGAACGACTGGATTCCTCTTATATGTGTTTATCCTCTAAGTATATATTCTTTTGGTTTGAATTTACCTTCACACCTCGTATTCTTCTAACTTATTTCTATTTTCCATAACATAATTAACCATTTTGATTATAAAGAAATTATGATCACTATCATATACTCTCTCTTCATTATCAAATCCTTAAATTTTCTGTACTTGATTCATTCCCTCTTTCTCTACTAATATATAATCAATTGTGTGAAATATATTATTTCTAGACCATATGTATTGTCCCTCATAAATATTTGATAACGTTCCAATGCTCACATTCATTCTCTAACAAAAATTATTCAAATGTCCACTTTTGTTCTCTACATCATCAATTTCTTCAATATTCCCATTCATATCCCTATAACCATTATTCTATTCCCCCATTTTTTTAAAAAATTCTGTATATCCTTAACTAGGCATTCATATATGTTACTGTTTCACTTCATTATAGTTTGACTATCTCCATTGGTTATATACATTATTTTTTTGACATAACTCCTATACCATCACTCCTTTTTTCTTTTTCTTTTCTATTTATACCCAGCCATATCAAGTCTTCCAGTATAGGTTCTTCTTAGATATATTTCCACTATTGCTAGTACCCCAAGCTCTTCATTTCTAACTGCTTTGTTTAATTCCAGCCAGTTTTCTCATGTCCTATTACCTTGCATATTCAAATATAATTCTAACAATTTCTTCCTTACTAACTATCCTTTTATAAATTCTTTTGACTCTTTCTTCTCCATTACATTTATAAATAACTTGCTTACCATTAATTTTACAGACCCATTCTCTCTCCACTTCTACATTCATATCTAAATCAGCATTATACACCCCATTCATTTTTCTTCGTTCTGATAACAATATCACTTAAAATCCAACCCCCGTTTATAAGTTACTTTCCAAGTTTGAAAAACTATGCTAAGAAATATAAAAAAATCAAAACACTGAAACACTGGCCATCCTTTTGTTACCTCTTCCATTGATATTGTCTGCATTGAGTGCAATAACACAAAGTGAAAGATTAAGGAGACTTGGCAGATATTAAGTGGCAAGCATGCTATTAATAGAAAGGAATCTTGCATTCCCATCTGGAAGAAATGGCCTATACACAATACATAGCATATATGCAAATTTATGTAAACTAACACAAATCTTCTATGTATATAGACACTCTCTCTTTATATCCATCACTACATTTATGATTTGCAAGCTTTTCTCTATATGTGCACATATATGCATATACATTAATTGAGATTTAGCTTTCTACTATCATTACATTAGTTCAATATTTATAAATAAGGCAAACATTAATGTTCACATTGTTATCAGTTATTGTTAATCTTCAAAAGAGACCTGCCATTACTAATGTAGAAATCAAACAATTTGATGACCTTGGTATAAAAACCCAACATGTGATGATGGTAATAATGACATTGTCTCTGCTAGTTTAACTATCAAAGATTTTTCAGTTTTATTTCTTTTAATCCTCTCATAGATTGAAAATTAATCCAAGATTCTAAATAGAAATTCTCATATAAAAATAAGATTATCTTTAAATAGGTATTTCAAAAGAAACGTGAAAAAGGCATTTTTTTACCAGGTATACCAACTACCAGGTGATGAAGGTTTGAGTAATTTTCTATTCTTGCTTTATCCTTTATCTAAAAAAAACTAGATATTCATTGACCAATGATTGTTGGACCGATAGCTAATTGACTAAGATATGCTAGCCAAAAAAAAATTAAGCCTTTGAAACAATTTCAAGTTTTCTCAGTTTGAATTCAACTCAACCATAGGCTTATCAGAAATGTTTGATATTTACATGCTACAAGAGTTTTAATCCATTTATTTATCAATAAGTATTGTTAATAGACTGAGATAAGTTAAAGTCGATCATAATCATTTTTTGTAAATTTATAAATAGCGCTGTAATTAGATAGGATTCGAGCACAGACTGTCAAATTCCCTCTAGTTATCCACTCCAACTTATATATCCAATACATATGACCACATAAATGTGAAAAAGATCAATGATCTTTAATATACATATTTCATGCTAAACCAGCACTCATCAATTGGTCCAGATCATCATTCCCCCCCAACACTTATATATATAATCAGTGTTCAGTTTATATTAAGATAGCAAATTTTCAAACTTTAATGAATAGGCTTCAATCTCTCCCATTCTTCAACCATCCATTCAGCAAAAGCATTTGATTTTTCTACTGCCTGGTTATCTAATGAAAATAAAACCCACTTTGTAATGATTATTAAACTTCAGAATTCCGAGATTTGTTTAAAAAAATGTTATATACCTGGGTCTCGTTTTATGGTAGATAGGTTCCTCAGAAAATGAGCATAAAAGAAATCACACAAAAATAAATGTAACTTACCTTGAAAAATGGGGGATAGGTTCCCGTAATTTTCAGAAATTAGCATAAAAGCAAAGCAACAAAAAAAAATTACTTTAAAATTCGTATTAAAAAAATAAGGAAATAAAGTATGACAAAAAATTTCAAATATATGAAAAAATTAATATGACAAACTTTTTTTACTTTTTTTATTAACTCCAGTATTCAATTTTATATTTTTTTCATTACCGCTATTTTACAATATCGTTCATTTTTGAACTAGTAAGATCAGATTCATGACGTGTTGTACAACTAGCGCCACTTCCAGACTTGTGCTGTGTTAATAGTTTTCTGTTTCTATATTAAAAAATGAAATTGCAATCAAAACAAAAAGATTATACATTATCATTAGAAAGATTATTTTCAGTTTATAAAGTCAATAAAATCTTTGTTATTATTTATTTTAAAAATCTAAAAAAATATTTATTTCTGTTAATATCTAACAATATGTTTTAAAAGTTTAAAATTTTTGAATATTTAATGCGGTATTTTTATACGTATGTATAAAATCTATTATTATTATTATTTACTCATTAGTATAAGTAGGTTATTTACATGGAAGCTAAGATTCTAAATACAGCTTTATTCACATAAGTTGCTAATATAACATTATATTTTTGAAAAAAAAAAGTATTTCAAGTCAAAATAAGTTATTAATAATTTAAATTTCTTGATATCTAATAAATGTAGTGAAATATGAAGTATATTAAGAAGAAACATGCATCACATAACTTCAAAATTGCATCAAAATAATCCGCATAAAACGAGACTCAGGTGTATTTAAATATGATCAAGAAGCCTTTTTTAATTTGGCACATCTATATAATGATATAAAAAATATTTAATTATGAAATACATACATATATATATTGTAATGATCTGGAGAAAGAGAGCTTATCGTAATCTGCACTACAAGGGCACCATCTAGGCATTTGAACGTAGAAAAATTTATATAGTAGGCAGATACGTAAGTTCAAAAAAAAATTTATTATTTATTTTATATATTTTGATTCCGGTCATTAGCTCATTGTCACTAGCTCAGATGGAACAGCAGAGATTTATATTTTACAATAAATTCTTATCTAAGAATATTTTCAAAAAAAGAATAAAATAAGCCACTGCCAGTAATTGTACGCACAAACATTTATTAACGCACATATAAATTTTGAATCATTTTAATATTACTTTTACTTTATAATTTTAACTTGATTTTAGAATTTGATTTTACATTTTAACTTTTATAAGTTTACATTTTAAATTTTATAAGGTCGCACAGATGGATTTATAAAATGTGTTTTAATGTTGAGTATAGATCGGCTACATAGATTACCCAGTCAAAAACATTTCAAAATAAACATAAATGATCAAAATATAAAATCATTGGTGGAATTGCAGAGGGAAATTTATAAGAAACCCAATAGCATTCATCATAAGATGCTGCAGAGACACCAATAATTTAAAAGACATCCAACATAAATACATCTTAGATACTCACCGTAAGGTATCATTATTTACCGAATGTCTATATATTTTGATCAAATATGAAAACCAAAAACATAATTAACCGGTAACGAACCCATGCAAGCGTCTATACCCAACGTAAATTTAATGCATTTTTATTTACAGTGTCGAGTATGAATAGACTACATAGATTGCATTTGAAAAGAAAATATTCTATCCTTGTTTAACCTTAGGCCAAAAGTTCGCAGTCAAACCAACTTCAATCCATCTGATATATCGATGTATTCAATGTAATATAACTACTACAGCACAAAAAGGTTAAGAGAAGAAATTGCCTTTCATCAGATAGGAATACTACATCTATCAGATGATAAGAGCAATAAAAAAAACTCCATAGGAAAAGACTGCGGTCATTTTGCCAACTTACGATCACATTCCATAGGCAAAAATAAAGTGTGGCGGCATGAAAAGTGATTCTGCCCGTAGCTAATCTCGTACTACATCTACTACTTACACCAATATATCCAATCCATTGACCCAATTCAACTACAAAACAAATAACCTATGATTACCTTCCCCTAATATAACTTTACAAATTTATATAGCCATTCACGCCCGACTTAAGTTTAACATTTATTATATAATTTAATTTATCGCAAAACAAAAATCATAAATAAAACTTAAAGAACAAAAAAAAATAAATGGAAATGATTTTACAAAAAAGAAATACATCAAATAACATTATTAATATTAATTTACGTTGGTCAGATACGATTCTATTTGTATTATTTACTAAAAGGTTTGGAATTTAGAGTTCTTATTGTTTTTAAATGAATATAAAGTTCTTATGATTTTTTAAACGTCCAGCCTTATCCATTGCTTGCCATTTGAACATGAATTCCCACACCGTCCTAAAAAGATTGGTATTCTGTTGGCCATTTTATTTATTCATCCGGAGGTTTTTTACTTTAGCTGGTCCTCAATATAGAAAACGATGTTTCATTTTTTTTTCTTTAACAACTGAAGGAATTGAAAGTGCATCTTTCAATCCCTTCACCTCCGACTCTCCCCTAACACACATCTGTCCACTCATAATAACTAATAATTTCCAAACTTTTCCTTTTATATTAATTTTAAGGATTCAATGGACATTATGTCATCGATGATGATGATCCTTTCATTGAGGTCTGATTTCCCGATGGATTTCTCTCATTTGCTAGTAGTTTGTATTGTTTTTCTATCTGACCATTGCTTATACATTTAAATGCCCAAAGGCTAGTTCACTTTGACTAATTAAAATAATCATTTCCATTTTTCAATAACATTAATTAATTTGTTTTCAAACTTAAAGATATATTTTTATCTCCAAATCTTTTTAAGTTTTTGTTTTTAAAATACCTTTTCTATTTTTAATAAAGTTTTATTTTAATAATTTTTTTCATCTGTGTGATTTTATATATATGAGTTTAGTATAGAATTTTAATTTTCAATTTTTAATTCTTAAAAAGGAAGTTTTATTTGCGAACTTTTATTCTTTTCATGTTTACTAATAAAAAAAACAATGTAACATATGCATGTGCCCGTTACAATATATATATATATATTAGATTAAAAGAAACTTGTCATTTAGAAATTAGTACATTCATCTGCAATGGGCAAAACTTGGAATTTTTCTCTTGTTTCAAATAGATTTAGATTTTCTCTAGTTTCGAATAGATTTATATATATATATTTATTTCATAGCCAATCTTGCAAGCCATTTATTTGACATCGATAATAAATGTGTACTTAATTTTTATAAGCTAGAGAAGCGGTATACAACCTATTTTGTTTGTGATCTCTTTTCTTAGACAGAATTTCTACACAATCTTAAAATCTTTTTGATTAATTAAGAAATATAATGAAACATATAATTTTAATACATTCTTATATATTTAATTACGTTTCCATATTCTGCCATTCTAAACATTAATGTAAAATAATCCTCATGCAGAGTTTCTATATAAAACTTTTAATAATATTATTGTACCGAATATATTTTCGACGTTCATGTTCACGGACAATTAATTAACATATATTATCATAATTTACATATATTTATATAGGTATTGTAACAGCAGATGGGGAAAAGTGATGATCTGAAATAATCGGTCAATTTACTATATATATATATAGTCAAATATAAAAGAACAACCACACACATGGGTACATACGTTGAAATCATATTTTTATCTAGATTTACAAATATTTCTAATTTTTGAGTACCATATAAATTAGGATATACCTAATGGGTGCTTGTTGAATCTCTCTAAAACTGCATTTAGCTCATGATTGTCATCATATTTGAAATGTAGATTCTAAGAATTGGATCCTAATTGTTATATTGGTAAGATTAGAATCATGATAAGGACTAGCCATAATCATTGCTACTTATGAGCTTTATCAAATCTGAGATAAGATACATATATGGATGGATGAATGAGGAAGCAAAATTAGAACCAACAAGTAAATAAAACAATGAATTTTTTTACATAAACTGAAGTAATGCAACAATGAAATAAAATTGAACAACAATAAATAAATAAATGACTAAATACCAGATAAGTATATAGTTCTCAATCTGTCTAATGCATTGTTTTTTAAAAACTTAATTTAAAATTTCTTTAATGTTTCCTACTATTTTCAGGGGAAAAAATAATGTTTCAAATTATTTTGTGTAAAAAAAAGATATCACAGCCTCCATTCATAAACATAGATTTATTCTAAGATGAGGGTGTATATACTAAACTATTCTACATTCAGTTTATATTTGTGTATGATATATTATTTGAGTGCCTGCTTCTTTATGAATGTGGACAGAGATATTGAAAGAATACTTAAAATTGTTTATTTCTCAAATATTCTCTTTTTAAAACATTACTATTGCAGGTAAGATATTTTTCTTGATGTATGTGCTTTGCTTTGCATATAAGACAAATGAAGGTACACCCATTTAGAGACTAATATGACAGGCACATTGTAAACATCATATATGTAAGAAATTGTTTTGGGTTTACTAAGTTTCATAAAAGAACGAATTTCTTCATTAATTACTGACATCTGTTTTAGAATATCATTTTTAATACAATGATAAAATATTTTCATGACGAATCAAATCAAAAGATGATAACAAAACTACAACTGCCCAATTTCAATAAAATTTAGTTTCATTTAGAGGTAATAATTAATAATATTTTTTCTAATCTTTCATTTGAATGCATATGTACTCACACAGTGTATGTGTGTTTAATTTGTTTTAAATTTAATTTTTTAAAAAAAAACTATTTTATGGTCCTTGGCAGTATATTGAATTTTTTAAAAAACTAACTCAAGACACAATTTTCACAATAAATTCAGTTTTAATAAGGTTAGAATGAAAAGCTTTACATTGATAGAAACTAGAAAAATTTAAAAAAACAAAACAAAACAATAAGTCTAAGACAAATAATGATTACCATTATAAAAAAGAAATTTCAACATCCAAAATAATTATTAGTTTATTGTTTGTTTATAATTTCTAATTTATTATTAATTAAGTTTAATTCTTCATTGTATTCCACACAAAATTCTCATTCAAACTACATATAATATTTTTTATCTGAGATAATCCCTACCTTCAGAATCTACAAAAATAGTTGCAAAAGAATTCTTAATTTTTATCTTGTACCCTAAAAGTTAACAAATCTCAAGGCATCTATAAGAAAAAGATTCATTCAGAAGGTGGATATGCATTTGTCATCATAGAAATTGGCTTTTTGTTTATCCAAAACTAGAAATTAAAGGCTACTGTCTGTATCAATGGTAAAATGGTTTTCATCTCTTTATTTTATATTTTTTGTGTACACCAGTGATGTTTATATTCTTTGTACACCCCATTAATGCTATCTTGTTACATCTATTGTTTCACAGAGATATAATTTATTTGCATATATCTCATTTGATAGCTGTAGACTTGAAAATAATGTAATGCAAGATGTGGCAAAACTATTGACTCTTCTGCATGAGCACCAAGGCCTAGACAAGAATCAGGATTTGATTCTTTGCCTGCATATAATTTCATGTGGGATACATAACCATTGTGGCAATCACCACACACATCATTTGAAACTTTCTTTATTGGTTTTAAGAGTTTATATTTTTACATAGTACTATGTCCAGTAAATTGTTGATTGTTTTATCAACTGCAATCTTTCAGACATCTGATAATCAAATAATACACCTGGGTCTCATTTTATGCGATAGATAGGTTCCTCAGAAAACATGCACAAATGAAATTGCGCAAAAATAGATGTAACTTACATTGAAAAAAAGGGGATGCGGTCTGTCATTTTTCAAAAGTCACATAAAAGCAAAGCACCAATGTAAAATTATGTTAAAATTCGCGAAAAAAAAAATAAGGAAATAAATATGAATAATAAAAAATTTCAAATTTGAAAAAAATTGATACAAGACAAACTTTTTTTAACTATAATATTTAATTTTATTCAAAATAATATATTTTTATGCATAATTTACTGTACAGTAATTTACATTTTTTTTATACACATTTTAATTATTATGATTTTCTGGTGACAACGTAATTAGTAATTAATCTTTGAGACGATGCTTTTATTAATTGTTTACGAAGCTTGCAATATCCAGACATACAACCATTTAGCTCTCATTGGAATTTAAGATCACATTAATGATTAGTGTCATTAATATGAAAATAATAATTATGTTCTTTTTTAAAAAGCAAAAACAAAATGTGATTTAAAATGCAAAATTAACACGCACAATGTTTGAACAAATTTACATTATGATCTTGTAAAATTTAATATGTATATACATAAAATGTGGAAATCATGATTTTAATTTCATTATTGCATAAAATCTTACTATTATAAAGCACTGAAAATTTTGAAATTACTAAGGTGAAAGTCGAATTCCAATAATGTGCTATTACTTTCAATATAATGTAAATGTGTGAAATTTATTATTTAAAGTAATAGCGCATTATCGGAAATTGACTTCCGGTGAAACACAAATTGCGTAACTTCAAAATCGTGTTAAATAAGTCCACGTAAAAAGAGACCCAGGTATACTTTAATTATATATATATATAAATTATTACTTGTTATACAAACACAGACACACAAGAGCAAGCACACTAATACATATATAAACACACTAATAAATTATTCTTTTTGAGAATCATTATGTCTATAAAATAAGGTTGCCTCAAACTTGGATCAGAGCCCCCAAATTATAATGTACATAAACCACTACATTATATTGGAATATAAGTCAATTTATATACTACACACACTAATACAAATGCAAACATTAATAAATTATAATTTATAAAAATAATAAAACTATGCAAATAATAGAATATTTAGATTGAATATTTACGAACCCCAAAATTACGTTATACATATACCACTATGTTATATTGAAATACATGTATAATTTATATACTACATACACTAATATAAATGCAAACACATTAATAAATTATAATTTATCAAATAATAATAAAAATTAAAATAATACTATGCAAATAATAGAAAAATTGAAAATACCAAAAAAAAAAAAATTAAAATTGAATACTTATGATATAATGATTTTGTCAGGAAGAAGGCCTTGAATCACTAAAATACTATTAAACCATTTTACCTCAGAGTCTTGCCAAAATAAAAATTGTGCCTTTGTCTTCTTCGTGCAATCTAGTAAACTGAGCAGAAAAGAAAAATATTAAATGAACCTACTAAGAAAAATATTAATAAAAAATCTATATTTTGTCTGATTTTAGCATACAATATGCCATTTTAAAAAGGAATTCAAACAGCAATGAATGCTAGGATTTTTGTTGATATTACACTTATAGTTTTCATGAAATTTTAAAAAGAAAAAATTTCAACAAATCAGCTGCCACTCTACTTCTGACTACCATAAATAAAATTTACAAAAAATTGTATTCCTCTTGTGTTAAGTTTTTTTATTGTTCATGACATCCTTTCCTTTTTGTCCAATGATTTTCATCATTCTGTGGAGCCAACTATATTCAGACAATGACAGATCCATATTATTAGTCAATAAGTAAAACTGCATTGCTTTAATTCAAGTTTCTAATTGTTTTCAAGAATATTGGAAGTTAGATGTTTTTAGATTGGTCATGCAAAAGAAGTACATTTGAAATCTCAATGATCTTTCCTGTTTCTTAGAAATATAATTATTGAGGGGAAAGGGGGTACTTTTTCCAATTTTTCATTGTTCCTTCTAGATGACCACAGCGTTTGTGATTAATTTTGCCCCCATTAAGATAATTTTATTTTCTAAATAATTAATCTTTGCTGACTTTTTGAATTTTTGCTGTTCTGTATTGGAATGAATATAAATTTCACTTTCTTTTTTGTTTTAAATCAATTATTTAACACTTAATTTTATTTTCTAGTGAAGAGATAATATGTAATTTAAACAGTAAGGATTTTCATTCTAACACATGCACTGTACTGTTTTTTTTAATAATATCTCAATGGCATCTTGTTTGAGTTTTGAGGAAACTCTCAAACTAAGACACAAGATAGACACTTTTGAAAAGATAAGAGTGGCTGTCATAGTCTTAAATCTACTTTCTAATTATATAGGCCAATCTAAAGCATTTTACTTTAAGAGTATGAAAAGGTTTCTCTGTTCACTTTACTTCCACTATTTTCTTTTTGCTTATTCTTGCAAAATCTTTAAATTTACTATGTATTAATCCTTAGAAATATTAAAGATTAGATAACATTTGATTTTATTTAGTAGTGCAGAGATAGTATGTAATTTAAACAGTAAGGATTTTTCATCCTAACATATGTGCTATACTGTTTTCTTTTAATAATATCTTAATGTCTTGTTAAATATTAAGGAAACCTTCAAACTAAAACACAAAGATAGAGACTTTTGAAAAGATAAGAGTGGTCATCTTATCTTTAACCTATTTTGTAGTTATATAGGCTAATCTAAAGCTTCTCAGTTTAAGAGTGTGAAGATGTTTCTCTATTCACTTTACTTCCATTAATACCCAGAAAAAAAACATGGCAGTAAAGTGAACAGAAAAACATCTTCATGTACTAAACTGAGATTCTTTAGATTGACCTATATAATTAGAAAGTAGGTTTAAAGATAAGATGCCACTTGTATCTTTTCAAAAGTCTCTATCTTGGGTCTTAGTTTGATAATGCCTTCAGTACTCAACAAGATATTGTTGAGATATTATGAAACTCAGTTATCATAAATTATAGTAAATAAATTTCTATATATTGATATTTCATTGACATATTTATTTTAAAGTAACAATAATTGATTAATCTGACATTTTTTTAAAATAATGAATTTATTATTTGAAATAGCATTTTTTTAAATAAATGAATATCCACCTGGGTCTCATTTCATGTGGTAGATAGGTTCCTCAGAAAATGCACACAAAAGAAATCACATAAAAATAGACTTAACTTACTTTGAAAAATAGGGGATAGGTTCTGTAATTTTCAGAAATCAGCATAAAAACAAAGCAACAAGGAAAAATTACTTTAAATTTTACATTAAAAAAAATAAGGAAATAAAGGATGACTAATAAAAAAATTTCAAATATTTGAAAAAAATTAATACAAGACAAACTTTTTTTACTTTTTTTTATTAACTACAGTATTTAACTTTACATTTTTTCATACATATTTTAATCATTACTGCTATTTGACAATATGCATTTATTTGTGAACTAAAAGAAATCAGATTTGTGATATGATGTACAACTAGTGCCACTTTCAGTCTTGTGCTGTGTTAATGGTCTTCTGTTTCTATATTAAAAAAATGAGATCGCAATCAAAACAAAAAGATTATACATTATCATTATAAAAATTATTTTCAGTTTGCAAAATCAATAAAATCTTCATTATTATTTATTTTAAAAATCTAAAAAAATATTTATTTCGGTCATATCTAACAAAATACATTTTAAAAGTTTAAAAATTTTGAATATTTATTGTGATATTTTTATACATAAGTATAAATCTATTAGTATTATTTACTCATTAGTATAAGTAGGTTATTTACATAGAAGCTAAGATTTTAAATACAACTTCAGGCCATATTCACATTAGCTGGTAATATAACATTATATTATTGAAAAAAAGTATTTCAAGTCAAAATAAGTTAATTTCTTGATATCTAATAAATATAGTGAAATATGAAAGATATTAAGAAGAAACATGAATTGCATAACTTCAAAATCACATTAAAATAATCCACAAAATGAGATCCAGGTGTATATAATTGCTTGTGTGAGTGCATCTGTACATTAACTCACTATTATATACTTTCATTCACTGACAATCATTCTGAACATTGACAGTTGAGGCAACATCTGTGCTTCATATTTTTACAATTATTGTGTCCTTATGTTTGTAATGAGTTTTAATGATTTGATCTCACAAAAAAAACACTAATCTATGTTAGTGATTTTGTTTTCTATATTTTTATTGACTTGTTTATTACTAATTTGCTACATTGAGGCAATCAGTCTCAATATATATATATATATATATATACACACCTGGGTCTCATTTTACACGATAGATAGATAGGTTCCTCAGAAAACACATGCAAAAGAAATCGTGCAAAATAGACATAAATTACCTTGAAAAAGGGGGGATACAGACTGTGATTTTTCAAAAATTGCATAAAAGCAAAGCACCAATGTAAAATTACTTTAAAATTCACGCAAAAAAAAAAATAAGGAAATAAAATATGACTAATAAAAATTTTCAAATTTGAAAAAAATTGATACAAGACAAACTTTTTTTAACTATAATATTTAATTTTATTCAAAACAATATATGTTTATGCATAATTTACAGTAATTTACATTTTTTATAGACATTTTAATTATTATCGCTATTTTCCGATAAACAGGTTCTTTTGCAAACTGGTATAAAATCAGATTCTTCACAAGAGAAAATACAACTAGCACATGTTGTGTTAATGGTTTTCTGGTGACAACATAATTAGTAATTAATCTAACAACTAAAAATTAAATTCTTATTTTTGTCTTTAATTTTTTAATTTTCAATTTTAATTGTGCCCATTGCTATTACTCACCATTTAAAAATAAACTTGCGGGCACTAAATGATTAATAATTGATTATGTTCTTTTTTAAAAAGCAAAAACAGAATGTGATTTAAAATGCAAAATTAACACGCACAATGTTTGAACAAATTTACATTATAATCTTGTAAAATTTAATGTGGGTATACATAAAATGTGGAAATCATGATTTTAATTTCATTATTGCATAAAATCTTACTATTATAAAGCACTGAAAATATTGAAATTACTAAGATGAAAGTCGAATTCCAATAATGTGGTATTACTTTCAATATGACGTAAGTGCACGAAATTTATTATTTAAAGTAATAGCGCATTATCTGAGTTCGACTTTCGAAGAAACATGAATCGCGTAACTTCAAAATCGGATTAAATAAATCTTTGTAAAATGAGACCCAGATGTATATATATATTGTAACAATTTGGATTACATGGCATACAACATAGTTTGTCTGTGCCCATATATATATATATATATATAAAGTAAAAGAAAAGAAATAAACAGACAAAAATTTTGTAGATATTTTTCTATATGTCACTGAGAATAATAACTATAAAGGTTTAAATAATTCTGAATTTAAAATAGTTTTATTATAAATTAAACATTTAAAAAAGGTCTAATATATATTTTTATTGAATTCTGATTTTAAAATTAAAAAACAAACATGTATTATAATAATAGATCTGATAACTGTAAAAATTTATATTATCTATTTTTAAAAATCTGGTAAAATTTCCAAAATGTAGCTTTTAATTAAAAGTGCTTTTGAAAGGATTATAAAGATAAGAACAGTTTTCAATTAATGTGCTTTTGTTACCTCAGCAATCTAGCAATAAAAGTTTTGATAAAAAGATTAGTTTTGAGTTTTGAATAATATTTGTAAGAACTGGCCAGAAGAATTGGCTAGTTTGTTATAGTTAGTTGGCAAGCTGTCCAGAATGGCTTGCAGTAAGTTGGCTAGCAGATCAGGACAGAAAATGGTCATGAAGATGTAAATGCAAAGAGAGCAAATCAAATAGCTATTCTCTAATCACTATGGTAGAGTATAAATGCATATAGAAATCAGACCCAACATCCTATATTCATAACCTTAGTTATTACTATGCTACACTCTAAACACACATCAGTGAAGCTATTTTCTTTCAAAAATGTTTAAACTTAACAGTGTGGATGAATATAGCTAGTTTTCCTAAAGTTATCTGATTATACATGTCCTAATGATGAGACAATCCTGGACTGATCCCATCAAAAAAATCCACCAATTTCCTGGAGAAAGCATTGGTATATGTATACAGTTTTATCTATATGCAAGGAACCACAGTAAATGTACTGGGTCATATAAATATAAAGTGAGTTATTTTAATATTTCCTAAAATGACATTTTAACATAACTTAAAATGTACAAGAAAATAATTTTCTTAAATTAAATGTCTAAAAATAAAGATTTAATTCATAGACATTGTTATATTTACCTTTTCAAGAGAATAAATGAAAATATTTAAAATCTATATTTTTAAATTTAAAGACATTATAATTAATCAATCAACAGTAACCATATCAGGACTGATTTTATTTTATTTTTAAGAAGAAAAAATACTTGACTGTAAAAAAAGACATTTTAAGAGTGAAACAAAGAGAAATAACCTTGCTTGGATTAAAAATATAAGAATAAAGAATTAATTATTTTAGATCCTATTTTTTTAAAAAAAAGAAATCTAAAAAGCAATTTTTTTAGAGTAACCTGTCAAAAAAAATAAAAATAAAAATTGATAGCATTTTTTTTAAAAAAAAACTTATGTTCATTAATTGATTCATACTATTTTTTTTTATGTTACACATGTATATGTGAATTTTATATATTCTTAATGTATTTTAAGCAAGGAATTAATTATGGAAAGTATATTTTGAATAACTTTTATTATTGTGACCAAATTAAAATAGATAAATGTCAGCAGATATGTAAAATTTTAATCGAATTGTTTTATGTAATGATGATAAAATATATCTATCAAATGTACTGCATATCTGTGTGCGTATATATCAACAAGTGTCATATAAACACATATAAGTAAATTTTAATCATTTATGATATTTTTGTACAAGTTAAAATTTTAAACATTTATTTTATTATTATTTTATAACAATTCAAATGTCTAGTAATTATAATTCCACATGTCTGTGTGCATACATCAATGTGTGTTACATGTATATGTAAATTTTAATCATATTTATACTTAAAATTTTTATGATTATGTTATGACTATTCAAATATGTCCAGAAATTATACAGCATGCCTGTGTGTAAATATATATAGGTGTTTTATATGAATCACAATATAACTTAAATTTATGTATTTTAATCAAAATCAGAAAGCTTATATACACATAACCTTATTTTAGAGACCTTAACTTCATAATTTTTTTATTGTTATTAATAAACTTGTATTCACTTGTTAAAATTATTCTAGTGAACTTAATTATAAATGGTTTTTAGATTATATTATGTGTTTGCATCATCTCTTAATCACAAAACAGTAATATGGCTTATGTTCTCTGATCTAGATTCAAGCACAATGGTCTGGTATTTGGAAAGATGTATTTTAGTGCAAGGGCAGCCAGTATGACATTGTCCTGGCTTGGTGCAAAGATTATATTCTTCAAAACCCATACACTACATTTTATTTAATTTAATCTATTAGAAATTAAATTTACAGTTGGCCAGTTAATTAATGGTACTAAGTGGCCAGAACATTGATGATGATCAGCGTGTTTTAATATCCCAGCATTATTGTTTTTAGTGTTATAGATTCTAATGGATGAGCACTTAGGTTGTTCATCCAAATTAATAGTTAAATAATTGCTCCAAGCTGGCAAAGGCTAAATAGTTGGCATGGTCTACAGTAGACCCACATCAAATCCAGTCA
This sequence comes from Epiperipatus broadwayi, assembly GCA_028023455.1. NCBI lineage: Eukaryota > Metazoa > Onychophora > Udeonychophora > Euonychophora > Peripatidae > Epiperipatus > Epiperipatus broadwayi. The sequence continues at coordinate 4,437,860 of JAQFVV010012416.1, read as the reverse complement.
CAAGATTGACAGTTCATTTAATATTATTGCTGGTCATTCATTTATACATAAGTATAAAAATATCACAATAAGTATTCAAAAATTTTAAACTTTTAAAACGTATTTTGTTAGATATTAATAGAAATAAATATTTTTTTAGATTAGTAAAATAAATAATAACGAAGATTTTACTGATTTTATAAACTGAAAATAATCTTTCTAATGATAATGTATAATCTTTTTGTTTTGATTGCGGTCTTATTTTTTAAATATAGAAACAGAAAACTATTAACACAACACAAGACTGAAAGTGGCGCTAGTTGTACATCACATCACGAATCTGATTTATCAGTTCACAAACGCATATTGTCAAATAGCGGTAATGATTAAAATATGTATGAAAAAATATAAAATTAAATACTGTAGTTAATAAAAAAAGTAATAAAAGTTTGTCTTGGATTAATTTTTTTCAAATCTTGAAATTTTTTATTAGTCATACTTTATGTCCTTATTTTTTTAATGCGAATTTTAAAGTAATTTTTCCTTGTTGCTTTGCTTTTATGCTGATTTCCAAAAATTACAGAACCTCGCATTTTCCAAGGTAGGTTAAGTCTATTTTTGTGTGATTTCTTTTGTGTGTGTTTTCTGAGGAACCTATCTATGGCTTAAAATGAGACCCAGGTGTATACTAATTTTTTTCCAAGCACTTTTTATTAATGGCAGGATTACTTCCTTCACAGAAAACACACTTCATAATAAAAATTGCAGATTATTAAAGTGTGAAATTACTTCCTTTGCATAAAATGTTCATAATATAAATTATGATTTAGTTAAGTATAGTTATATATTAAGTTTTTTTTTTGATGCTGTCAAATTCATCATTTTTGTAATTTGTTAAAGCAAACAATTAAAATACAGTAAGTTAAAGCAACCAATTAACAGCATTAAGGACAAACATTCATTCAGACAACAGATAGAATAGGGATTTTACATAAGAGATTTTATTTTTAGCTTTAAAAAAAGTTTTTTTTTACAGCTATGCATAATTTTTTTGAGAATTCCAGACCACCAAAAATTTTTCATCAATCTCTCAAGATGCCATGACTCATTATTTATGCTCTACTGCAATAGAGAATAAATCGAAGATGGTGAATGTAAACTGCTAAAAATTATCACAAGCTATAATTGGCAAGCTTAATACGAAAAGTCTTTGTTATATCCGCACTTACGACTGTGCGGCTATCCAATAACATTCACTAATGTTCAATTCCATGCTGTTTTCTTGCCACTAATGCTCTGCTGCATATGCTCTCCAATGAATGGTCTGCAATGAATGCTCTGAATATACTCTGTATTCTCTGCACTGGATGCTCTCCAAACAAATGGTCTGCAAGCGGATGCTCTCCAACAAATTGGTCTGCAATGTGCTCTCCAATGAATTGGTCTGAAATGAATGCTCTCCAATGAATTGGTCTGCAACAAATGCTCTCCAACAAATTGGTTTGCAATGTGCTCTCCAACAAATTGGTCTGCAACAAATGCTCTCCAATGAATTGGTCTGCAACGAAAGGTCTGAATATCTCCACTGCAGTCTCCTTCAGCTATACCTGTGAACTACATTTCCACTGGGCATTGGTCATTAACCACAAGCACTAACATGAGATATCTCTGCTGGTGTTAAACAGACGTCTACTCAAATACTGCTACTCAACTACTGCTCTGCTTAGATGTTACACAGTCCTGTTATCGCTCTTTGATAACTGCAACAATCAATCAATACATCGTCCAATAAGGCAATGTCTCTTATCCAGAAATATTTGTAATCAGCAAATATTTCTTGGAATTGTCAATCGCCATTATGTCAATAAATTAATTAAATTCCTCAGTTATCAGAGTGTGATCAATAAATTCTAGTTTTTTTCTGGAATGCACAAAAATGTCTGCCATTTTTACAATCACTACACCTCCCTCCACTCCAGAAAAACCCTTGTTGCTATTCCTTGGTGTTGTTTTTATATTCCTACTTTTCTGTTATTTCACTTAAAAATATACGATTTAACTGCTGCTGAAACTTTTTCACCAATTATGTTCAATGGTGACTGTGCAAGCATGGTAAACTCAGCTTCTGATGTTAACTGCACAAACGTTTTATTTCCAAACTTTCACCAATGTTTCATCATGTAAACTTGCAATGAAAACTTTAGCCATTCACTTCCGTTATTAACATTACTAACTGGGATTTCCATTTTCACCAGGTTTCTCCATCTAACTTATTCACTATTTACAGGTTCCAAATGTGACTGTGCCAATGTTATATCTGCACTTATGACTGTGTGGCTATCCAATAACGTTCTCTAATGTTCAATTCCACGCTGTTTTCTTGCCACTAATGCTCTGCTGCGTATGCTCTCCAACAAATGGTCTGCAATGAATGCTCTGAATATACTCTGTATTCTCTGTACTGGGTGCTCTCCAAACGAATGGTCTGCAAGCGGATGCTCTCCAACAAATTGGTCTGCAACGTGCTCTCCAACGAATTGGTCTGCAACGAATGCTCTCCAATGAATTGGTCTGCAATGAATGCTCTCCAACAAATTGGTCTGCAATGTGCTCTCCAACGAATTGGTCTGCAATGAATGCTCTCCAACGAAAGGTCTGAATGTCTATGCTGCGGTCTCCTTCAGCTATACATATGAACTACATTTCCACTGGGTGCTGGTCATTAACTGCAAGCACTAATGCGAGATATCTCTGCTGGTGTTAAACAAACGTCTACTCAAATACTGCTACTCAACTACTGTTCTGCTTAGATGTTACACGGTCCTCTTATCACTCTCTGATAACTGCAACAATCAATCAAAACATCGTCCAATAAGGCAACATCTCTTATCCAGAAATATTTGTAATCAGCAAATATTTATTGGAATTGTCGATCGCCATTACGTCAATGCATTAATTAAATTCCTCAGTTATCAGAGCGCGATCTAAAAACAACTTCTCAAATAAATTCTAGTTTTTTCTGGAGTGCACAAAAATGTCTGCCATTTTTACAAACACTACAATCTTCATCACTATTTCTCTAAGAAGAGGAATAGTTGAAAAACAATGCTCTTTATAGTAGGTTGTTTAAAGGCTACATTTTACCTGGGTTATTAGATTATATTGATTTTTTTAATTAGAAAAATAGACTGCTTTATGTAATTATATTACTGTTTTGATAATAATATTATAAAAATATTATATTTTTGTGCCCAATTAAAAATCACTGCATATCCATTTTTAATAATTTCCAAAAACAAAATAATACAACTCCTAAATTCATTTCCAGAACAGTGAAATCATAGTATTCTTTTAAAAAAGATAGTTCTCTGCAAATTATAAAATTTGATTATTTTGCTATGATTATAGAAATGTGTATAAACTTTTCTTTAATATTATTTTATATATTTAAGGTGGTATCTTAAAATTACTGCACTTAAGATGTTTAACTAACTATAATGAATAAGTTTAGTGTAAATCTAAATTTTAATTATATAAATTGACTCAAACATTTGATCTCAATTGTGTTGTAAGAATTTCAGTTTTATTAGTGAAATTATAAACTGTTTATATAAATAAACAATTTTAAGATTTTCTTTTTTGATCTATAAATTCTCTTTTAGTTTTTTTTATTCAAGTCTTTCAAAGTGATAAAATCAAAAACCATAAGCGCAGATTAAAGCTGAAATATTTCTTTTAAGACTCTAAACCAATATTTCATATTTTCAAAGATAACTTTACAAATCAATTAGTACGCAAATTACTCAAGAGATAAGTTTATCTACATTTTCTATTTTAGTACTGCACATGCGTGTGACAAATATCTTTCATTCAAAATAAACAAAAGATCAATTTAACGTTTCTTTCTAAAATGTCTAGCAATTATATTGAAAGATTAAATAAAGAAGAACAAATAGGAAAAAAACAGTTTTAATCTCATTTTTATCAAAAATGATAAAATATATTTAAAAATGCAAAAAATTAAAGACGTTAAAGCTTTGAAATTATTTTTGGTTAGAAATCACAAATGGTTGGCCAAGAATCATCAGTTAAACGATCACTTATGCGATATATTTGATATCACACATATATAGTTTACATGTATACTATTAGCCTGCCCTTACAGGTATAATTCAGTACTCTTTCATACTCATTTTTATTTATTAATCGATATGTATGCTTATATTTATAAATACAAATTATTACATCTTCATTTAAAAAAATTTTTTTTTATCCAATTGCTTCAAACACTAGGTTATCATAGAGCTTAATCTTTATGGGTATTTCATGCTATTGGCTATTTCATGCACTAACTGTAATAATGGGATTGTACGTTTATGCAAGTCATATTTCCATCTCTTAAATTACATGCATAGTTCTTATGTGTTTTAGTACAACTGTGAAGTGGTAGATTTGAATAAAGATTTCAGGATCAATTGTGGTATAATTAATATTAAAAAATGCATGTTCAATGGGTTTGTTTTGCTTGACCCATCATTAGGGCATACACAGATCACATGACTTTCTAAACAACTAATTATATGACTGTTTTTACTATATAAATTTTTCACTTCTATCTTTTTTTTTCTATAAATAAATATATATGAGGATGTGGATATTTTTGCTCTTTTTCTTATTCTCTCTCTGCACTTTTTCTGCCTAACTATCTTCAGTTCTTATAAAATGTAGAACTTTGTTACCATAAGCCTTTCATAATAACTAACTATGAGTATAGGATTGTGCATTTGTGCAATGTCATCTCCATCCTTTGATTAACACCACTGTAATTCACACGATCACCATTCTTTATGCTTACATAAGCTGTTTACATAGAAGCAAAATTCTTCAGACAGCAGTGCCACTCAGTGCATGCCAGAGTAATCAATGGATGCAGGAAGGTTTGTGCATAAAATCCCTATCTTGTGCCTGTGCATTATCCCCAGACTAGTGTCCAACTAGTGGCTTTCAGCAGTGAGGAGTCTTGGATCTGAGAGCACTGCACTTTACTTCTTTCATTCCTCTCATTTTTAGACTTCATCTATTCTCTACAATTTATTCTCCTCCTTTCTCCATATCCACACTTAAAGAACAAACACTTAATACTTTTCTATCTTTATGTAAACTATATCTACAATCAAAATTCTTTTTCTATTTTTGCCTACTTTTTTTGGTATCTAAAGTTTTTGCTTTGCACCAAAAAACAGTAAGCTCCCTTTAGTGTCATCATGAATCTTATATATATATATATTATACTGCTATCGAATATATGGGTTAAAAACACACAGATATTCTGCATTACATATATAATTATTTTAAAATAAATGATCAAATTGATTTTAAAAAGAAAAGTGAGAATAATAAAATAAAAACAGAATATGGGTTTTAAAGAGTTTTTTTTTTAACGCAAACTTGCAAAAATAAAGTATTGAGTCACCTTTTTTTTAAAAAATAAAAGAAAGTTTTAATATTAAAGAACGAGGAGGGGGGGGGGGGGTAATTCTAAGTAAAAATTGAAACTAGCTCTTTCTTTTTATAAATTAAAAAAAAATGTATGGATGAAAAAGAAATAATTATAAATAAACATATTCCACATCTAAAATACAGACACTCTATTCTCATACAAACATTTTAGTCTCAAACTAACTTTACAAACTTTATTTTTCTTTCATAAAACTTTGGTAATATTTTCTCCATCCCTATCTGTAAACTGATTTTATTTTCAAATTTACAATCATACAATTATGTTTGGTCTTATGCCCAATCACTGTTGTGTATTCTAAAATTAATTTAGTATTTTCCATTATCACTAATGTTCATCATTAACTATATTCTAACTCAGTCAATAGTATTCCTAAAACTTATACATTATTAAACTTAATAAATCCATATTTTTTAACCAAATACAACAAGTACGTAAACAAATAATATAAAATTGTTCATACCAACCTTATAATTTCAAAGAATTAAAATCTTATTAAATACAATCACCGGATCTATTACAATCCCATTTGGATTCAATTTGTTGATGGATGGATAAAAAGAATCTAAATGAGAAAGATTTATTTATTAAATTTCTCAAAGATGCTGATAGTGAAAAGATTAGTGTTTATCTTATTTAAAAATCAATACCTCTTTTACATTTGAAATAATCAACAATTTTTATTTATTTATGTTATTATTTTAGTTACTTTCTACTGTATGTATTTTGATGTGGACCTACTCTAGCAAAATTCTCCTTGATAATTAAAACTACTTCAATATTTAGCATTTTGAAATAATAAAATCTGTAATTATTTTCTTTATACATGTTTCTGTATTCATTTGTTGATGGTAAAAATCACTTGAATGTAAATAGATAAAGCCCATAAAGACCTCACATGATCAAGTGTGGATCAGGTGATCACAGGAAATGAAATGTAAATGCTATTTTTTCTTATCTCCATTTTTTTTTCTAACTACATGGAACAAAGCAAGCATGCAAACATCAGACTTTCTTTCTAGTAAGAAAAAATCCTATTAATTGTAAAATTAATATGCTTTATTTCATATGGTTATGGCATATATTGTAATATAATTCTTATTTACTTAGTATTTTGAAATAATAAAATCTGCAATTATTTAGTTGTACATGTGCTTGTTGTATTTGATTAAACATATGGATTTATTAAGTTTAATAATGTATAAGATTTAGGAATACCATTGACTGAGTTAGAATATAGTTAATGATGAACATTAGTGAGAATGGAAAATACTAAATTCATTTTAGAATACACAACAGTGATTTGGCATACGATCAAGCACAATTTTATAAAATTCGCATTCTAATTTTTTAATTATTTATGTAAATTGTAATTTTTTAGTGAATGATTATGATTGCATATTTGTAAAGAATTTGCGCTTTAATTTTAAAATTATTGATGTAAATTATGACTTTGTATGTTTTAGTTACATGATTATATCGAGCATAATTATACAAAATTTGTACTTTAATTTTTTAATTATTGATGTAAATTGCGATTTTGTAATGAATGGTCATATCGAGACTACATATAGATTAATCGATGTCATTTATCACTTGAATCTATCAGTGGGGTTTTTGGGCAGTTCTTAGAATTCAAAATAGCCATGAACCCATACTAAATCAGTACCAATTAAAAAAAAAAAAATAATAATAATTAGGCCATTTCAATTTTATAGATATTATCAAAGTTATATGACAAAACGCAAATAAAAAAAAAAACTAAAAATAAATGCAATACAGAGAGCGTACCAATAGCTCAAACAAGCTCTTAATTGATAAGTTGTAGATCTTAATTTAGTTCAGTCCCATATAGCTATTTAAATTAGATAGCTGGAGTAAAAGATATTTTTATGTCTGAAAACTTCAGAGTTTCTACTTAAATATTACATATAAAATAAATGCTGGGTTTTGAGTTGATATTTTAGATCTAGTGTCCGAATATTCTAGCTCTTCACTGAGGTGAGCCATAAGCTCAAAACCAATTGGTCTGGAGATAGAAATGTTCTGGATAGACATTTTAAATATTTTCTCTTACTGCACTTATCAATTAAGAGCTTGTTTGAGCTATTGGTACACTCTCTGTATTACATTTTTGTAAATACAAGCTTATAAAAGTAATGTCACATTATATATGACTTGCTTTTTTTAATTACTAAAGATAAATGATGAAAAACTAAAGTAATATTTAATGACTTATCAAAAAAGGAGATAGAGATTGGTATAAGAAGGTAAAAAATAGTTAGTAGTTATAAACAACCTACCAGTTTGGTAAGTCAAATATAAACAATAGATTAAGTTAAATTCATAAAAACTGATATTGGATGAAGTTATTTCATAGAAATAGCAGCAGTATTAAAAGAATATATGCCCATGCACCTGAAAAAGTTTTTAATATATGTCCTTACTTATTTCTTGACTTGAAACATACATTTATTAGAAGAGTAAATAAATTCATTATTGACCATAAAAATATATGTTGATTGTAAATAGAGGGCAGTGCAGTGTTTCCTTGTTTACTCCATTTATTCCTACACATTTTCCAGCTTTCTCCCAAAAGTCATCTAGTCCCGGTATTTATTTTTCAGTAAAACTATGGCAATTAATTGTATGAGCAACATTTTTGCATGCAAATATATAAAGTATTTGCAATTACTTTGAAATATTTGTTGCTGTTAGAAGCTACCAGTTATACACTTTAATACTATTTACAGCATTTTCAAATTACATTACAATGTTTTAAAAACCTCCCACTCATCTTATTGACTGAAACCAATTTGATTTCAATATTTGAATCTGTTCAACTATTTCTCAACTTCTTAAATAATTGTTTAAATGGTAAGAGGTTTTTTATATAAATTAGCTTATGCTATATAAGGAGCATGCCAATAGCTCTTAACAAGTTTTTCAGAATATCCCTATCCCCAGATCGGTTTCATGCTTTTGGCATTCCTCAGTGAGTTGCTAGGATATTCAAGCATTAGATCTAAAATATCAGATCAAGCCCAGCACTTTATCTAATAGTTAACTATATTAAGCAGAAAATCTGAAATTTTCAGACATCCATATATGGGACTGAACAAAGTTCAAATACACCATATATTAATAGCTTTAGCAATATAAAATTTAGCCAAAGTCTTAAGAGCAAAACAATAATGGCAAGGAAATCAAGTCATATATCATGTGGCCTAACCAGTCTAGGGATATGGATATTCTGAAAAGCTTGTTAAGAGCTAATGGCACATGGCTCATTATACAAAATTTATAATACAAGCTTCTTAAATTAAATCACGTGATATATGTCTTGATTTTCTTGCAAATTAGCTAATGTAAATGATTTTTTAATATATAAACTTATAACTGTTAATATCATAAACAAGTTAATATTACAACTTACATTTTACAATTCCTTATTACATTATTTGAGTTATTATACTAAATCAGCATAACTTCTATAATTCCTCCCACAATCTTTTTTTTTGTTCAATTGCATAACTTTATTTTTCTACTTTTTTTGTAATTAGTAGTCCATATAATGATATCATTATAAAGACTATGGACAAATTACATTGTTTATTTATCAATAATTTTAATAATAGATTTACCTAATATAATTTACATTGCAAATATACACCAAAACTCAGAAGATGATTTAAAACATATTTGTAAATAATTTTACATAATCTTAAAATGTACATATAAATAATATGATTATTTATAAAAATTCATTGAAATATAATGGAAGAAATTCATTATTATAATTAGTTTTTGCAGAAATAACAATAAAGAAAAACTAAATATTGTCAACAATTTTGTTTTAAATAACTATTATAGGCCCATGAAACTGTATAAGTAAATAAAATGGCTGCCATGCTTGGCAGGAATAATAATAAGTATGTAACAAAATGCATATACAATTACTACATTTAAAGGATTGTCTCATTTATCCACTTCATATTACCAGTAATGATTTCCAGGATTTAATATTCCAATTTACAAATGTAACATCCATTTTAAAGTTTTACTACATGGCTTCCAGATAACTTTTTGCTGTAAAATCTATTTGCTCCTTCAGAGACATTAGACCTTAAATAGATCAAAGAATTTATTACTTTAAAGTTTGATATGTGTAATTTCTGTATTTTCATTGTTTCATTTCTTTTAAAATTATAAATATATATATATGTAACATCAAAGTTACACATCTATTATGTTTGTGTGCAATGAGAGATTCTATCTTACTGGAGAATCAATAAGAGTGAAAGATCACAAGAACATATTTTATTTAACTAGTGATAGAGTTCAGCAAGTTGAGATGTTATCCCAGAAGTCCAGGAGACAACTAAGGGCCTTTTTTTACAATTTCAAAACTAATTGCATATTTTATTCTCAGATTTTACATTGATTTCATACTAAAAACAGTATGAAATTAAATATAACTTTAGATCACTAGACAACCATTTTATATCATTTGCAAATCTAATATGAAAGCAATCATATTGTTGTTGTATTTGTGAGAGCTGCTAATAATAAATAACAATTAAGATATAATTGATGTAAAAATTGCAACATTTATAGTATTTATTTATATTTTATTTTGTAAAATCTAATTGTTTACATAATTGTAACCTGAATGAAATGTACTACTTTGTAAGGCTTATAAATAATTTATAAAAGTGCTGATCATATTATCCCAATTGATATTGGAAGACTATATGTGCAATTACCATATCTCTTATATAATTTAATACAGTGGTACAGGCTTACATCCTCTTGCACATATATAATGTAATATATAAAGGATCCGAACCCAAACTTTCACACAACCCTCAATTCTCCAAGCCATTTTATATCGCTGACCCACCTGATCACACACATGTTGAAAAGATAAATAATCACCAATATACATATTTCATGCTAAACCAGCAATCATTAGTTGGTCCAGATTGCTATCTCCACACATATATACAGTCAGTGCTCAGCTTTATATTAAGATAACCAATCTTTGCATTTTATGGACAGGCTTCAAATTATTGCAACCCACAACTCTTAAATGTTCCATCATCAGAATTTTCAATGAAATGGATAGCTGAAGAGTTGTGGGCTGGAGTAGTTTGATGCCTGTCCATTAAAGTGTGAATATTGGCTATCTTAATATAAAGCTGAGCACTGCTTGTATATGTGTGGAGATAGTAATGTAGACAAACTGATGATTGCTGGTTTAGCATGAAATATGTATATTGGTGATTATTTATCTTTTCAACATGTGTGTGATCAGGGGGATCAGCAATATGAGATGGCATGGAGAGTTGATGGTTGTGTGAAAGTCTGAGTTCGAATCCCTTATATATTATATCATATCTCTTATAGTAGGATTAGTTTTAAGTTTATGTTAGTCACTTTATTCTAAAAGGGAACTCATATATGCACAAACTGGTCTGAAAAAAAATAAAGAACCAAAGTCAATTGAAAAACAAACAGAAATACCATAACATAGTCATTATATGAGCTTTATTGATTGCAAGGTCTGCACTTATGTTTAATAAAATAGACTGGCTTCATACTGATAAAACATAATAATATAAGTGTGATCATTATACACCTACTTAATCAAATTGCACAATAAATGTATAATGAAACAAACCAAATGCAATGAAGACAAAAATGGATTCTGGATTAGTGGAAACAATATCCACTATCATAAGATAAGCTTATGTTTCTCGCAACTGTACATAAAAATTGCTGATGCTATATTCACTTTTATTTGGAATTAAAAGAGATAAAAAGAGTGGATTAGAAAATAGTGTTAGTAAATGATTATCAGGTATATAGAAATGGCAGGATATTCTTCTTATAATTGTAATTTTCATTACAAAATAATGTACTGAATGGAAAAATTTTTACCCTCTAATACAGAGCCAATAAGTGGTAGATACAGTGACAATAAAGTGCAGATGCTGGTAAAAACTGAAAATGCAGAAACATTCTGATTTAATGGAGCAATCACTGTACATTCTAAGTCATGCATCTTTACAATATTCATGAACAACTAATTCAGTAAATGAAGGATTTCCAATAATTCAAAATTTGGCAAAACTTATTAATGGAGACATCCTTGCAATGTCTATTAAAAAATATTACCAGAAATTCATAATCAGATAAAACATTAAGAGAGAAAAGCTAATGTATGAAGGTAAATTCAAACCAAAAGAATATATAACTGTTGGAGAAAAAGCATATAAGAGGGATCGAGTCTTTCTGATTCCTAATTTCCTAAAAGTATTTATCAAGAAATATTCTCAGTAATTCTTAAACCAGCAGAAGATCAAGGAAGCAGGCTAAAGATATTAATGTAAATTTAAACCAAAAAAATATCTAACTGTTGGAAAAAAAAAAAACATGAGGGATCCAGTCTTCGGAAATATTCCCAGTAATTCATAAACAGAACATTAAGGGAGCAATCTCAAGATGTGAAGGTAAATTCAAACCAAAATAATATATAACTATTGGAGAAAAAATATATGAGGGATCCAGTCTTTCTACAGTTTTTTAAAATGTCCTATATAATATTTCCTAATTTTCTATAAACTTAATTTTCTGTGCAATTAGTGTTCCATATAATATTTCTAATTTTCAATAAATCTACTTTTCTATGAATGAGTCTTTCAACACAATTTCCCAAAATGTGCTATATAATATTTCCTAATTTTCTATATACTTAATTTTCAAGTCAAGAGAGACATAATCAATATCAATTATTGTGCAGCAGCATTATTTAGAGACTACTTAATGTGTAAGTTCAAAGAATTTATTTTTGACGGTAAAAGTTTGTATTGTTTATAGCATTAATATTTCTTCATAAGCACATACTTTATGGTGCATATTTAATAGTTATGAAAGTAAATGATATAAATTGCATTTAAAAAACTTTAACATGCAAATATTAAAATTACGAAAAAGGTTTAAAGGAAGTCATAAGACTAAAATAAGAGGGCAGCACTTTTGCAAGTGCCGATTTTGAACCAATCAGATAATGTTTTATATTATTGTCCAGAAATAAACATATGTACTGCTTAATTTATTCATATAGAAAAAACATTCGCAGTCTCAAATAATTATTTGTTTGAAATAAGTAAAGAAAAAAAATCGAGTCTGTGAACACAATGAGAAAATCAAATGAAAATTCACAAGTTGATATAAGTAATAAAAACTGTCAAAATATTATAAAATAATAAATTATTAAAAATTACAGTCATAAAGGCGGATAAAATAAATTTAATTTCAGAAAAAAGTTTTCTTTCAAGGGAATATTTACTAGGAAATAAGAGTTTAATATATATGTGAAATTTAAAATATTTGTCTATGCTGTTACAAAATTGTTGAAAAAATAAATCACATCAATTGCCTCTATTAATGTCTACCTGTTGATTTATTACAATTCTTTTCTATTTTTCTGTTGTTATTTGTACTAAAATATTAACCAAGAAATGATCCAATTAAAGAAAATATTTTATTAAATGAAATGAAATAATAAAGGAATATTTAGCCATCTCGATTTTGCCGCTAATATTCTTTATCAAATAATTGTTCAGAGTTTCAAAAAATATTACGATAGACTGACAGCCTGTTAAGCTAATTGCGCAGACGCTGTGAGAATGTTATTAATAAATGAATACCTTCAAAAGTATGTGGCAAAATGAAGAAAAAAAATAAAGAAAAAAGGTGATAATACATTTAGAGCCGTGATCTCCAAACTTTTCTGGATTACATAGCCCTAAGACGAAAATAACTATGAGTTGTACTCCTATAATATAATATATATGTGATCAAAAATCAAATTATTTATTCATAGTTATTATAATATACACTGCTATCTGTATAAGTTCGGTACAGTTCATAAAATTCTCTCAATGGCACACTGAGCCGTTGGGATGTAAACAGTGTTGCCAGATATGAAATTCATTTGCCCACCAGAAATCTATTCTGAATCCCGCTAAAAAAACCCACTAAGTTTAAATTTGTAATTTTCCACTAAAAAGCTAATAAAAATGCATTTTCCTGCTAAATAAAATAAATGATTACATTTTGAAATAAGATGACACTTCACAGTATAGTGGTGTACTCCCAAGTATTACTTTGTGTACCCTCTGGGGTACACATATCCCATTTTGGAGACCATTGATCTAGTGTAATATTTAATGGCTTATCAAAAAAAGGGAAAATAGAAATTGGTGTAAGGGATACAAAGTAGTTAATATTTATAAGCAACCTCTCTGATTAATAATGCAAATATAAACATGATAGATGAAATTAATTCATATAATAGATTAGAAATAGTTATTAAAAGAGCATATATTCATTTATGCACCTAAAAACGTTTTTGATATATGCGCTTACTTATTTTTTGACTTGAAATACACATATTTATTAGAAAAGTAAATATATTTTGTATTGGCCATAAAAATATATGTTAATTGTTTTAAATAGAGTCATGCTGTTTTGTCATTGATTTTTCCCAAAGGTCATCTAGTCATGACATTCATTTTTCAGTTTGACTTAGTTTCAATTTTTTGTTGCTGCTAGAAGCTACAAATAATACACTTTGTATTATTTACAATCTATTCAAATATTTCATAACTTCTAAAACAATTGTATAGGTAGTAAGAGAATTCTTTATAAATTAACACATTTAATGATTTTTCATATATAAACATATAAACGTTAATATTTAAACATGTTAAGAATACAGTTACAAAATCAGCAATAATATCTATTGTTCCTTATACAAATAATCTCTTTTTTTTCTTATTTACTTAATTGCTTTTGCTTCTTTAATTTCCCTGCCTTTTCTTTTTTTGTTCAAGGGCATAACTTTATTTTTTATCTTTTCTGTAATTACTAGCTCATATAATGCTACCATTATAAAGACTATGGACAAATTTACATTATTTATTCGTCTATAATTTTATTTATTGGTTTACCTAATATGGTTACAGTGAAGTGTAGGTGTTGATAAAAACTGAAAATGCAGAAACATGCTGAAATTTAATGGAAGAAAGCATTGCCCATGCTAATCATGCATCTTTGCATTAAAGGATTTGCAGTAATTCATAATTTAGGAGGAATCAGTAAAAGAGGATTCTTTGCAATATTCATCAAGAAATATTTCCAGTAATTCATACACAGGCAGAACATAAAGAAAGCAGGCCCACCATATATGATGGTTAATTCAGACAAAAGGAAACTAATTGTTGGGGAAAAGAGGTCAGGCATCTATAAATCACCTTAGAATAGCATATGTTAACCACAACTGAAAACAAAAATTGCTGATGCCATATTGACTTTACTGAAAATTTAAGGCAGTAAAAAGATAGGATTATGAAAATAGAGTTGTAAAATGATTATGAAAATATAGAAATGGCTGGCAGTCTTCCTTTAGTTGCAATATTTATCAACAGATAATGCAATGAATGAAAGTTTTATTACTTCTAATACAGATCCATTAGTAGCAGATACAGTGGCAATGGAGTACAGATGTTGGTAAAAACTGAAAATGCAGACACATGCTGAATTTAAATGAAACAGTTATAACCCATTGCTAGTCCTGCATCTTTGTAAGATTCACCAGCAACTAATCAAGTAATTGAAAAATTTCTAGTACTGTATTTCATAATTAGAGGAAACTTATTAAGGGAGACATCTTTACAATATCCAATAAGAAACATTCCCGGTAATTCATAAACAGGCAAACATAAGGGAGCAGGACTTACATATGAAAGTAAATTCAAAGCAAAAGATCTAACTGCTAGAGGAAA
Source organism: Epiperipatus broadwayi (assembly GCA_028023455.1). NCBI lineage: Eukaryota > Metazoa > Onychophora > Udeonychophora > Euonychophora > Peripatidae > Epiperipatus > Epiperipatus broadwayi. The sequence goes on along the minus strand of JAQFVV010012416.1, from coordinate 4,422,509 downwards.
ATTATATGACAGGGATACAAATTTGAATCCTCTATAAAAAAGATGATATAAATTTGAACAAATTTCAATCCATATCTTAATTTAAAAAAGCATGTAACTAACCAATAGTTATACAAAAGACAGACAATCAGGCCACTAGAAGGAGCCAAGGACTCCAGTGAACTCTGTTTCTGGCTTCCCATTTCATTCCCTTTTTTCTAGTTTAGGGAATTAATTTTCTCTAAAACTATCCCTATTAAAAAGGGGAGTTTCTTATATCTTTTTTCATATACAAGCTATATCAATAATGTAATCACAAGTAAGAATAATTTCAACTTTTATAAAAATGCTATGTAAACATAAGCCATTGAAATCACAAAAGATTTCTACAGAGATTTTACCTTTTAATGAAAATTTTTATTTCACTTAATTTTATTCAATGAATGAGAGAGACCAGTTGTTGGGGGGTCTCCAGGGACCTAAATCTTAGTTCTTTTGAGGGAGGGGGCTGGAATGAAGATGCTGTGGTGATCGTTACCAACATTGGTTTTTCTCATTCACAAGATAGGAAAATTAATGTTATTTATGACAATTTTTTAATGTTATCATAGTAAATGATTTTATCTGTGTATTATTGCAAAATAAGTTGCAGTTTGGCCTCATGATTCTAATTGCAAGTGATTCATCTTAATTTTATTACTTCCAATGTTGTTATCGATAGGACTAGTCTTTTGCTGTTTATGTGATTTTTATGATGGATTAGAATGGTTTTCAGAGAGGCATTTTGAAGCTTGGATCCCCCCCCCCTATTCTCCATAGTTTTTTCATAATCTTTCCAAAGTATTCGGGATTGCTCTCTTGTGAAGATATTCGAGGCCATTTGGAGGAACTGAACAGTAGATTGATTTAGTCTGCATTTTGTTATCTCCAAGTGTTTTCCTATTTCTCAATTTATCTATCACAGATTGGATTTCTCATTATTGGACTCCTAAAACACTATTCATAGATTTTCAAAATAATTCCTAATTGTACTTTTCAATTGAAGTTCACTCAATTTTTCTGATTGGATGAGAGTCTGGTTGTTGGGAGCCCCCCCCCCCCCAGGAGGCCTACATCCTGGTTTTTTTAGGGGGAAGGCTTGGATGAGAGTGTTGTGGGATCGTTACCAACATTGATTTTCTCATTCACATGAAAGAAAAAAACGCTATTCATAGCGGGAGTTTTAGCGTAACGATTTTATCCCAGTATTATTGCTAAGTAAGCTGCAGTTTGGCCAAATGATTTTAATTGCAAGTGATTCACCCTATTTAGATTTATTATTTCCAATGTTGATATCTCCAAGGGTTTTTCTATTCTCAACTTATCTATCGCAAATTGGATTTCTCAATATTGTACTCCTAAAATGCTACTCATATTTAAAGTCTAGACTTTACAAATACTGTAATTCATAATTGTAACATTCATTTGTCTTTAATGGTTAATCTTCTCGTGGAAATGAGTTCCACGGGTTGATCAATTTCTGGAAATGCTATGGACCAAAAAATTCAATGTGTCATTTTAAATCTCCATATTACACTATATAAATCAATATTTACCTTGTAAAATCATTTTATACCCAATAAAGACTCTTTTTTAAAAAAAATAAAGTCAGCAATCAATATCTCTGCTGCAGTAGAAGAATTAGTTAAAGAGTACTTAATGTGTAAGTTCAAAGGCCAAATTATTTTGGACTGCAAAATTTCATAATCTTTACACGAATTAAAATTTCTCATGAGAATTTGTTTTATGATGAATATTTAATAATTATGAAAATAAATGATATAAAATCTATTTAAAGAAAATGTTAAAAAAAAATCATAAGATTAAGACAAAAGGGCGGCACTTTTGCAAGTGACGACTTTAAACCAATTAGATTATCTTTTACATTATGGTCAAAAAATAAACACATCTACTGCTTAATTTATTCATATAAAAAATATTTAGGAGTCTTTTCAAATAGTTATTGATTTTAAATAAATAAATCTAGTCTGTGAATGGAACGAGAAAATCAAATTAAAAGTCGCAATGGAATTTAAGTAATAAAAACTAATTCATAATATTATAAAAATCACAATTTATTACAAATTACATCATAAAGACGGGTAAAATAAATTTAATTTCGAAATTTTTTTATTTCAAAGGAATCTTGACTAAAAGTTTTTATTTTGCGATTCCATATTTCATGATTTGAGTTTATTATACAAAATCAGCAATAATGTCTATCGTTCCTCCCACAATCTCTTTGTTCTATTTATTTAAATGAATGTTTGTTGCTCGTTCAATTTCCATGCCTTATCTCTTTTTGCTCAAGTGTATAACTTTATTTTTCTATCTTTTCTATAATATTAGCCCATTAATGATTATAGACAAATTACATTATTTATTTATTCATAACTTTAATGATTGATTTACCTAATAAAATTCGCATTGCAAATATATATACCAAAAGTCAGAAAATGGTTTTAAACATATTTGTAGTTTTGTATAATTTTAAGAAGTGCATATAAATAATATGACTGTTAAAAAGAATCATTGAAATATAATGGAGGGAATTCATTATTATAATTCATTTTATTGAATACAATGTCTTCAATTACGGAATTAATAAAATAGATTGCCTTCATATTAACCAAACAGAAACACATAGGAGTAATCATTAAAAACCAACGTCATCAAATTGCATATTGAAATGTTTAATAAGATAAGCCAAAAGTAATGAAGGCAAAAGTGAACTTTGGATTAATGGAAAAAATATCAAAAACCTAAGGGTAAGTTGATTTTACCTCAACTGTGTTTAAAAATTTGTGATGCCATATAAATTATTAGAAATTTAAAGAAGTGAAAAAATTGGATTACAGAGATAGGACTACTAAATGATTATGAAGACATAGAAATGGCTGACAGTATTTCTATATTTGCAATATTCATCAACAAATAAAGCAGTAAATGAAAGGTATATTACCATCTAATAATCAGTGAATAATGAGCCCATACTCTTACAATGGAGTGCAGGTGCTGATAAAACTGAAAACACAGAAGCATGATGAGTTTTAATGGAACAGTCATTGCCCATTTAATGTCATGAATCTTTGTAATAGTCACTGACAACTAACTCAGTAATTGAAGGATTTCCAGTAATTCATAATTAGGCAGAGTTTAGTAAGAGAGTCTTCTTGGCAATATTAATCATAAATAGAACATTAATGGAGCAGACCTAAGATCTGAAGGTAAATTTAGACCAAAAGAATATTTGTTAGAGAAAAAGCATATAAAAGGGATCCAAATTTTTACAATTTATAATTTACTAAGGGGATAGAACCAAAATATGGAGGTATATTCGAACCAAAGAATATCTAGCTGTTCAGGGAAAAATCATATAAAAGGGATCCAGGCATCTTTGCAATTTTCATCAAGAAATATTAAAACAGGTATAATATTAAGGGAGCAGGCCCAGATGAAGATAAATCCAAACCAAAAACTATCTGTTAGAATATAAGCATATAAAAGTAATCCAAATTTGTATGATGAAAATTTCAAAAATATTCCCAGTAATTCATAAATAGGCATAACATTAAGGAACCAGATCTAAGTTATGCTCAAGTGAATATAAAACCAAACCAGGAGATTATCTGTTAGAGTAAAACACCTAAGAGAGATCCAAATTTGTAGGATGAAATTTCATGATGGAATTTTCTAAAATATTCCCAGTAATATATAAACATGCATAACATTAACGGAGTAAGTCCAAGTGAAGGTAAAACCAAGTCAAAAGAATGTCTGTTAGAGTAAAAGCTTATAAGTCTAATCCACATTTGTAGGATGACAATAACCTGTAACTAAATAATAGTTACATAAAAGAAAGATAAGCAATATCACTGCTTCTGCAGCAGGAATATTTAGAGACTACTTGATATGTAAGTTCAAAGGCCACATTATTTTTAACTGCAAAATTTTATAATATTTATATGTATTAAAACTTTTTCATAAGAATTTACTTTGTGGTGAATATTTAATAATAATGAAAGTAGATGAATGGATGCCATGTTGAATTTTAACAATTGGATTGAGATACAATTTATACAATATCTTCAAAATTAATGCACCAAATGTGAAATACTTTGTGGTTAAAAAAAGAAAATACTATGGAATGTCATAATGCTGAGAAAATATATTCATTACCCTTAAAAAATATTAGAAAAATTAATTTTTTAACACTTTTACAAATGCTTATTTTGTTATAGGTTCATAAATTCTAAATTTTTAAAGTTAAATTTTAATATGACATTTTTCTAGACAGCTTAATCAGATTACTTATGAAATTTCTTTTAAAAAAAGATATATAACATGTCTTACCTGAGATAATTCTCAATTATAATGCATTAGAAATAAGGCGTGCTGAAGAGTTTCATTTCTATTAGCTGACCCAGATCTTAAACTTCTATCAGCTATCTGCTGCACACATGCTTCTTTCTAAAGTAAAAAAGAAATATTGGTAAAAGCCTGAAATCCGGGCAAAGCCGCTTGGAGCGTTGATGCCAGACAAAATCAATGAAATATAACGTTACCGGGCCGCCGCAACTTTTTTCTTTTTTTATACAAGTTTTTTTTTTTCTAATATTGATTAAATGAATAATTTTTATTTCATTTAGAACATGATTTCTTTATTATTAAACAAATTTTGATATCCATTTTCGTTACTTTTTGTGGTTTTTTTTGTTGGAACCTGATATTTTTTCAACAAATTTTGCTAATTGTATTTTTTTATTTTTATCATTTGAAAACTTGGGACCGTTTCACGATGTCAAAAAAATTTGTTTGAATCCCACCACCGAAAAAATAGAATACAATTATTTGCAACTTGTTTAGAACTTAATTCTACCTTTCTTTTATTTTTTTGTCTTGACTAAATGGTTTTTCGTATTATTATTATTAATTTTACTTTTTTTTTTAAACACAACTTGTTATCACTTTGATTTAGATTATGTTTGAATTAGCCTTTTTTTTTTTTTTTTTGGAAACTACAAGAAACAACTTTTTGAGTGGGGGAGGGGAATTCATAATGTTTATTATTAACAAAAAGGCAACAAAAACAGTCAATTATTTTAACAGCACTGAAAAAAGAGAATCAACTTTGGGACTTGTTTCGAATTTTGATTTCTTTTTGGTTGACGTAATTGTTTATCTTAATATTAAATCCAAATTTACTTTTGTGTTTTTTCCGATGTAACCAAAAAGTCAAGAATTTAACCTTTTTTTTATTTTTTTGAAACAACTTTTTCTTACTTTTTACTTTGACTTCTATTTGGTTCGAACTACCTTTTTTTTTTTTTTTAGCCTTCTACAATAAACTGCTTTTGGGGGTGGGAGTGGGGTGTATTTTGTAATTTGTTATTCTTAACAAAAAGTCAACCAAAGTCATCATTTATTTTAACCCCACTGCAAATACTTGTCAATTTCGAATTAAATAAAAAAAAAAAAAAAAAGGACACAAACTTTGGATTTTTTAAAATTATTTATTCGATTTTATTGCTGTAATAAAAAGTGGACATTACGTGTAATCTCACACCCTTTCTGTATTCGGCAATTTATCTGAAGAAAAGTTTCAAAATTGCACGTTCGTCTCAGATCTTTTAGTGGTCTCAAATATTTTCCCCACCATGCTGAATTGTGACTTAGCGCACAAGCTTTGTCGAAGCCTGTTGGAACATACACTTTGCCAATTTTTGTACATATTAACCTTTTTTTCGGAAAGGGTGGGGACCATACGACAATTCTTAATAATTAACAACATTTTTAAAATTGAAATGACATTACTCTATTACAGAGATTTGAAAAAGTCGTACCGCCTTGAAATTTAAACACCCTCAAGCGATATGGTAATCACCTATGAAAAGAACCAATACGCGTAAATAGCTTCGAAGCACAAAACAGGCCATAATATTTTTGTGCGATGTCATGTAAAGCGGCCTAGCTCAATGGGTTAATACAATACGTAAATGTTGTATTAGCCTGTAAGGCCATGGCTGCCGAAATGGCATTTTTATGTGTTTTGACACATAAACAATGCCCCAAGTGGCCGTGCCCAGATTTCTGGCTTTTACCGAAATATTTCACAGTAAGCATTGTATATAAGATATTAGGCATTGTATAACAGATATTATGCAGACAGAACTTTAATTAATTGTAATTTATTATAAAAATTAAATTAATTATAAAATAATTGCAAAAAAAAAACCACTATATAATATAAAAGAGCAAAGAAAAAAGGGTGCAAGATGGAAAGACTAAAAAAGTTTATCAGGGAGTATGTATATCACATTTCTACACATGGTGATAACTAAACAATAATTTTTTTATTCAATTTAGTGCAATATAAAATACTAATGCAAGTAGAAAAAATACCTATAGATTGCAAAAATAAAATATAATTGCTTATTTATATTTACATGACAAAGATATATGATAGACATCCATACAAAACAGACATGTCATATACTGCTTACAATAAGATATGACAATGAAATAAATTTGATCTTTTCATTATAATCATTATTTACAATATATATATACTACAACTGAAAGAAATATTACTTTCATATAAAATTACAATTAGCTAAGTTCTAGGCGTTTGGAGTTATATATGTATTGGAATACAAACAGATATCCTACAGGACAAAACAAGCTTTTATTCTATAGCATTATAAATTATTTATATAAAATATTAAAAATATTGTGTAGTTACAGGTGCTAAAATATTTCCCCTGAAATATATGTTGGAGTCTAAACCCAAGGAATTACATATATACTATAACGGTCGGTTCTTAATTTCTTTTGATCACAGAGGGCGCCACTGCATACTAGAAAATTTGGGCATAATTGCTGAGATATTCTTGACTTCGTTTAAGGAGAAGCCACAGTACATCACATGACATGTTTACCGTAATCAAAAGTAAATGATGATTTGGACCGATCAGGCCAGGGAGAGCAAGAAGACAATAATATTGTTCAGACAATTGAGAAAATAAAGCTAGGACAAACATTAGCTAATATAATTTTAAGAAAGTTTATAGTTTATTAAAATTAATATAAAAAAAAAATTGTAACTATAGAGATATATAGAAAATAAGCACAGTTTTATTAAATTCTGTCAGGCATGTACAAACAAAAATAAAATATCCAACACTCCGGCAGACAGGCTAATTTCTAATAGAGTTTTAAAAGGGAGGGAATAATTTTCTTTCAGCTGAAGATTCACCTAAACAACTCTGGTTTTCTTATTCAAAAAGTTTTAAAACAAATCACAAATGAACGATTCTTACATGAATCAACAAAACCAGGGTGAGTGAGTGATCACTAGATCATTGACTAGTGACATCATATTGTCTGCAAAGCTACTGCATGGGCAACCATGTTGAAGATTGCCAAGGTTAATTACAATGCAAGAAGAATAAATATGATATAAAGAATATGCCAAAGTATGAATTGTAAGATGAGAGAAAACTTAAATCTCCAATTTAATGAAAATAGAAATCTTCAGTGCAGGTAATTTTTAAATCAAATCTCTGATTTAAAAAAAAACAAACAGAAATATATAACTGGTAAGTCACCAACCAAATGATTGGCCAAAACTAAGCTGCTATATAATAATTAACAGTCTCAATAGGAGACAGGTAAGTAATCAGAAAATTAATTATGCCTGCCCAAGATTTATTAAGAAAGTGGAATAATTATAAATGGCAATAGCTTTACAAAATAAACTCTCAGTACATGCTCTGATAAATAAATTGAAAGCAAATATGACATCTTAAAACTAAAATTCCAAGACACACTAAAAATACAATTAGAAAATACACAGAATAAATGCTCAAAATATTTAGATTTAACAGGCAAAAGATATAAAAATGGGTTACTTTTTAAGATTAAGCTGAGACTTTAAAATCCTGGAAAGACTAATGAAGCATGTTATCTCAAGGTATAAGGTTAAGTTCTATGGATGTCTTTCAGCACATCACATATAGTACATTGTACTGGAGAATTCTGGCAAAGACATTAGGTTTTCATTTTCTGTTCAGAAGGCAGACAACAGTGTTAGAAATCAGTTCTTGTTCAGCTCATATGAAATGATTTTGCAAGGATGATATGGGATCCAGGGCTCGCCTTTAAGTTGATGGTGAGACAATTCTTCATAGTGGATAATTTTTGCATACTGTAGAAAATATTCTAATTAGCAATTACAAGTCCATAAGATAATTTTGGTGGAATCTTCTAGACAGCAAAGTAATATTCTTAATAGTCTGAAATTCCAGGGCTATTTATAAGAGCTTTTATCTTCCATAACATCTTTTACTTAGTAGTTTTGATCAGGGCAAATCTTTATCTCAGACTTAATCTTAATTAAAGATTCTAACCAGGATAATCTTATTTAGAATTAATTAAAAATAAATAAATGTAAAAACAAGTCTCAGCTTTTGTTATTATAAATAAATTTAAAATAGATTATATTTAAAATAAATAGGAATGCCATTATAACTTTTCAAAATTAAAAGTTTTCACACAAAAAAAAAATATTAAAACTTTTAATTAGAACATGTTTACAAATGAATTTTAAAAAAATGTCAAAAGAAAATAGATTTTAAAACTAAAATCTATTAAGAAGTAGAAATGACAGAATTTTAAAACATAACTGGGTGGGTGTGTTATTACATGTACTTTTAAATACAAAACTTTTAAATACTTTTCTTCTAAAACTTTATTAAAATGAAAGTTGTTTTTATTTTTGTGATGAGTCTTTTGAATCGAATAAAATATTCGGTTCAATATATATCGGAACACAACCAGTTATTCTACAACACAAAATAAACTTTTATTCTACAACATTATAAATTATTTATACAAAAAATATGAAAAATATTATATATTTACAGTTGGGGAAAATCATTATTCATGCAGTTTCATATAATTGTGATTGTTTAGATTAAGATTTGAAATACAGGCATTCTTCATATTGCTTAGATTCAAACTCCTACACTTCCATACATACATATTGGAATAATAAGTTTTGTTTTTGGCAAAAAACATAGCCATAAGGCAAAAAAACATTGCCATAAATTCTTTTCCATGAAGTTTTTTTTTTTTAAAAAAAAAAAATTGAAAATCTCCTCTTACTAAAACATTAATAAAAAATGCAATTTTTAAGATATATTTTAAAAACAACTTTTAGACAATACAATAACAAAAAAGATAGCATATGCCAAAATGTCTGTACTCCTTACCATGTGCAATCATGATTTAAAATCAAATGAATGATTAAAATTTAATCAATGAGGTCCATTCATGGGCATCGGCTTGGAATCTTAAACTGAATATGCACAGTACTTTTTAGTAGTCACATATATATCACAGACAGTTTTTATATGTATAGTAGGAATATATAAATTTATATTAGAATTTTTAAATAATAATAAAAAGAAGAAGAGGAGGAGGGGGGAGGAGAAGGGGGAGGAGAAAAAGATGAAAAAGGAGGAAAAGAAGGAGGGAGAGAAAGAGGAGAAGAAGATTTTATTGCAATAGTATCCTATTGCCATCATACGGATTCATTAAAAAATCAAACCATATCTCCACTCTTTAATAAACTCTGGTCAATTTCCATGGACCCTCTAGGAATTAAAATACCAGAGAAAGTGATTAAAGATGAAATAGAACCACACATACTTCCATTGATTTCAAACATCCAGTTTGCTATGAAAAACCAGCCATTGCACAAGCTACATTTATATCTAAAGTAATTATGAGTTCAGTACAAGAGCACTAGAGATCCCATTGCAGTCTAGCTCAACATCCAAACTGCATTCAATTCAATCTCTATTAACCTCCTAATTGCTATGCTCGCTAAAACCACTATTTTCTGCTGTATTTAATTACCAACCTTCTGCTCAGTAGAGAGATGCTTGAAAAAGTTCACTATCCTTCACACCTACTCAGTCCATCTCACAAGATCACCCTTAGTTCACTTTTTCCATTTTATATAAGATCACTGGCATCCAAATTTCACACACCCAACAACATATCCAGTGTATTGCATACATGGATAATATTACAGTCTCCCTAAACTATACTAACTGCCCATACATCAAAACTCTCCATACAGTAGTGACCCTCAGTGCAAGCCAGAGTAATTAATGGATGCCAGAAGGCTTGTGCATAAAATCGCTATCTAATGCCTACTCATCCAATATCCCCAAGACTAGTTTCTAGCTTGTGGCTTTCATCAGCGAGGAGCCTTGGATTTGAAAGAACTGCACCTAAATCTTAGGATCTAATGCAAGCAGCCACTTTATATCTCTATTTAACTGCAAAACTATGAGTTTAAAATTGAGGGCACAATAATCCAATCTCATTAGCTTATATAGTCATATAGATCTGAACTCAGTTCAGTATCCATACATTTTGGTGTCTTTGGTCTTTTAACAACCATAGCCCCCACTATCCTATTAAGCAGGATTGGTATTAAACCACTAAACATCACATGATCACCATTTCTTATAACAGTTATGAGCAAGCATAAGAAATGGTGATCATGTGATGTTTAGTAGTTTAATACATGAAATATTCAAACTTTATTTAAGAAAAGCCTTTCAAGATCAGAACAGAGAACAGCACAAATATCTAACTTACTATAAAAATTTAAAAATGTAATTGTTATGAATGAATCTCATCTTCCAGACAAAGAAAGTTTAATCGAACAACTGAATGACTATAATTTTTTTAGAAGAGCAAATCAATCAATGAAAAGAGAATGCATGGTGTTGGATTTGTTCTAAATATTTATGTACCTTTTATTCTTAAAATTCATCATTGTAGTAATGAAATATTAATACTCTTAAAACTTGGTTTGCATGATGATACTAGTATTCTTTTTTTTTTAGTGCCTATGCTCCAACATTAGATTCAGAGAAGTCCAAGAAAGAAAGCTTTCATTCTGTATAGCCTTATTACAGTTACTTTCTGTATAACCTTATTATAATATTATTAAAGGAATGAAGCTTTGTTATTGGAGACTTTAATGCATGTGTTGAGATTTTAACTAAACTGTTGGAAAAATTAATATTAGTAGTAATTCAAATGGGATTAATCATTAAAGCATCATGTAACCACATTTTTAATACTTCTTAAGGAATTAAAGGAACAGTTTTTCCATGCAATTATATCATCTAGTGCAAGATCTAATAATCAATAGATACTAGAAGGTTGTGCATTTCAATCCCTATTCACTGCCTTCTCATTCAATATTCCTAGACTAGTTTCTAGCTTATGGATTTCATCAGCGAGGAGAATTGGATCTGGAGCAGGGCACTGGAATTTTTTAATTTGAATCTTTGAATCCAAAGATTTAGATACATTGCTTGCACATCCAAATCTCCTCACTGATGAAATCTATAATCACCAAACTAGTCTGGGAATATTGGATGAAAAGTCATTGGATAGGGATACTAAAGCTTCCCTGAGTGATATTATTGAGTAAGAAAATATTGTAAATTCAAATGGTTTGTTATTATTGAGTTTTTGCACAACACCTGGATTGAGTTTTACTAACACTTTGTTTAGATATAAAATTTCACTATAAAAGAACATGGATGCATTCATGCTCGAAATAATGACATTTAATAGGTTGCACTATGGTTAGAAGTCATAATACAAGAGTTTATATTAAAAGAGCACTTATAGATGGAGAAATCATAGATTTACATGCTTCAAGATTAAAATGATAATGACATTATAATGAATAAGTCTTAGACCAATCATATATATAATAGGTAATAATGTTCATTCTTTAGAAGTATCTGCAGTGTTACTAAATTCCACTGGTTATTAAACACCAAAACTGCTTATGTGGACTTTCAATATGGTCATATTACTAAGATGTGGAATTCTTTTAAAGAGTGTAATAATGATACTACTAAATATATTTTTGGGTTCAGTAAAAAAGAGAATCGTGACTGATTTTCAGATTATGATGTTATTATTAGCGATTGGATTGAAAGAAAATATGACATTTTCTGCTCAACAGAATAATAAATTAAATATTGGAGCTTGATAGTACATGTAGAGATTTAGAGGAAGATGTTTAATGATTGACATGAAGACATAAAAATGATTGGTGTATTAAATCTTCAAAGGAGATACCGATATTCACTGATTGTGGCCATTCTAGATTTTTTAGACATACAAAGCATCATTTGAACATGAAAAATGATATCAGAATACCATGGAACTATCTTATATGATGGCAATGAACTTTTAAACAGGTAGAAGTATTTTGATTGTCTTTTGAATAATAATAGAAGACTTTTGATGACATATCCATCTTATATATTCATTTAGATTTGAACAAAGACATCCAGCTTAGGGAAGTGAAAACAACTCTTTCTAATTTCATAAAAGATAAAAATTGCTGGTCTTGATGAAATACCTAAAAAAGTTTTAAAATATGATTACAATATGTTAGTTTCAAAACTATGTTAGTTTCAAAACTATTGGAATTTTTTAGGAGCACATGAACCCATAAAATTGTGCTGCCAGATCTCAAGGATGCTTCTAATGATTCAATTTTTACAAATAAAGGAAATCAAAATGATTATCATGGAATTTCAGATTATTCCCTACAGTAAAGATAATTCCAAGGGTTTTGTTAAATACTTTGCATCTAGATGTCCCAGTGTGAAGTTAGAGAATTAAGAAGAACTTTACATATGGTTTTTGTTGGCAAGCAAATGCAAGAAAAATGTCAAGGAAAAAAAAACTAATTTACATATTGCTTTTATAATTTTTGTCAAGGGATTTGATTCAGTTAATCAAGCAGGTCTATGATATTGTTTAAAATTAGTTACAGTAGCAAACTCTCCATACAATAGTGCCACCAAGTGGAAGCCTTCATAATCAATGGATGCAGGAAGGTTTGTGCATAAAATTCCTATCTAGTGTCTGTGTAAGCATTAAATGGTGATCATGTGATAAAATTAGTTGGTTATACATCAAAATTTAATCCTACAATTTCTACATGGTGGACTTAGAGGAAATGTTATTACTCCAGTTGGAAAATCTGAGACATTTTTAATTAAATTGGTCTTAAACAAGAATATACACTAGCTGTATTTTTATATTGAACTATTTCCATCATCTAATATGTGTGTTGAATGTCTTTAGAAAAATTTAACTTTAGTTAAATATTCCAAATGTATTCAATTGTTAGTAATATCACAGCAAACAAATGTTAGTAAATAGTCCAATATAAAAATACAGCTAGAACACCATCATCACAAACCTTTAGAAAAACACGAAGAATATACACTAGTTCTAATATTGTTTTTAATTTTTATGACAGTAGTTTTCTGAAGTGTTTATAGGTGGCATAACGGAAAAAAAATCAAGATTGAGGACAAAATTTTTAATTTGAATTAATTAAAAGCAAAACCTAAAATGTAATCTTATTGGATTCTGGATTATACTGAAGACTGTGTTATTTTTGTCAGTTGAAAAGATGATCTAAAAAATACAGTTAATGTTTGTAAAGACTTTGATTTAATAATTAATGGTTCAAGAACTAAGTTTTTAATCAATGAATGGAGGGGGAAAATCCTCAGCAACTTTTCGTTTATGAAGTTATCAACTTAAAAATATGAAATAATTTAAATATCATGGTAGTTCAATAAGTAGAAAAATATATTTAGATGTTTAGATAGAATATAATGTGCAGTTGCTTGTATGGTGACAACTGTTGATGCAATAAAAAGATATTAGAAAAGTTTCATTTAAGGATGATTGTTAAATAAATGTAACAATGTGGGACTTTCTAAAAGGGTGTTTTAAGTTGAATTTGAGCATGGCTTTCATGGAGATGTAGACCCTGTTTATATTAGAAGAATCTCAAGGATATTCTATAAATGGCAATGCTGATTTTTCCAATGAAAAATTATTACAGTGAATAGAATACATGGGAGAGCTAAAACTAGATATGGGGTTGAAGTATTTCGGAAAAATGTTTTCTGCAGAAGAAGTTAAAAGACAGCACCCTAACATATTAAATAAACAAAAAAAAAAGAAACAGGATGTTCTATATGTAGACATATTGACAGTTCACAGATTGAATTGTACTATCATCACAAACTCATCTCTAGAGTACCTTTTTCTCAGAGTTAGAATGGCCATAGTCATTTACAAGTCATAATTGATGCTTAAAGTTTCATTAATTTTTTTAAAATCATTATTGAAAAAAATATTACGAATATGATTTTTGGATATAAGCAAAAAAGGACAGACAGAAATAAAACCAGCCTTGAAATTAGAGGTTGTTGTGTTGAGATTAATATTAATATGATTTGTGATGGGTCATAAATAATTTTTGTTTTCTTTAGTTTGTTTGACATCACTTCCCTTTCATTCCGGAAGTAGATGGAATATATTTTTCCAAAAATTAGGTATGGATCAATTTGTGAATCTTGTGAACTCCTGACCCTCAAACCATTCAATGATTTAATAACATATATATATTATTTTAGTTAAAAAAATTTTAACTGCTATTAGATTCCAGTCAAATTATAAACATAACAGATAGCTCAAATCTCATTTCAAGTATTATTTTAATTTTTAAAAAATAGCGTAATTGCCTTCCGAGCAGCCGGCCCCGGTTCGCTTCCCGGTCAACGCTTTGACATATGAAAAAAATATATATCTCATTTAAATAGAACACATTGTCAAAAATAAACAAAGAAAAAGAGGAAATATTAATTTAGCATGTCTTAAACAAAAATGTACTATTTATTTACATTTCTGATGTGTGTCCTTCATTAGATATATTAAAATCTGTCTGTTTTAGCTGAAGTTAACAATAAAGTAAAATAATTTTTGATTATAAATGATAATTTGGCTATGATTTTTATTACTTAATAAAAAGTATAGTGACACCTCATAATATGGTGACCCAGAGACCAAAACTATGTCATGAAGTGAAACTGATGTTAAAGATTTATGGGGGTTTTTAAGAATATTTTTTGGGTAATAAAATATAAAAATAATATAAAGATTCATATGAATTATTATTTCTATAAGTATTTTTAGAAGGAAAAAAATATCACATCACTATTATCTTCTTGAAAAAATAAAAAAAATAGCTAGTCAACAGTTCACACAATAATTCATCCCATAAATTTATCTGTGTGTTTATAAATTGCACAAACACACACTTTATGGTATATATTTGCATTCTCAAACTATAATCTACCAATGTTATTTTTAATAAACTTTTCAGAAATATAAGTAGAAGTTCTGAAGAAGGTTGCTGGGCAATCGAAACTGTCAATAATGGGTTACAAAAAAGCATTGTAAAAAGTAATAAAGAATATAGATGATATTAAAAAATTATTACACAGTTTAATATTTATTTTTGAAAAAAAAAAATTTTTTTAAGGTGTTTGTAAAATAAAAATTAATATACAGCCATCTTTTTGTTTTTTAATTCTGGAGGCATGAATTATCATAAATAAGACTAATAATATTTTATTTTAATTGTAATTTTATAGACTATAATAAACATTTCACTAAAATGTTAATTAAAGAGATAAACTTTCACTTCTAATGTGATGATGTGATTTGGTGCACTGTGACTTCTCCTTATATGGGGTGAGGAATCTCTCAGCAACTATGCCCAGAGAAACCTGTTAGCCACTTTGAACCCTTTCCATTCCCCACCGCGAGTTTTCCCATATTCTTTTCTACCCAGCTCCATCCCATTTCCGCAACATAATCTTTGTCAACTCCATAGTCTTTAGATCTAAAAAAACCCTTATCTTTTCCAAACCCAGCATAAAAACCAATAAGCCACTTCTGCATAATCATTTTGTTCATATTTATTCTTCCACAACTTCATTATTTGTATCCTTTCTGTTTTCAGGCATTTACATGCAATTAACAGATGCCTACTATTTTCTATAGCTTCCTTACACACTAGCTATATTAGACAACGCCCTCTAGTATCAAAGTAATGTATGCTGTAGACGAAAAGAATTCTATTTAGCTTGCCGTTCATAATCTTACGTGGGTAGTATATTAGAAAGCAATATTTTTTAGAATGACAATGTGTACAGATAATTTTAGTTATTAAATAAATAAGACATTTACAGTAAACATAAACAAGACAACACGAACAATATAAATTTTAAATGTATATATATCAGTGAAGTAAAAAAAAACTTTTAAAACTATATCTAATAAATCTCTTTTGTTCGAAATTTCAGACAAATGTCATTAACCTGTATTATATTACCAAACAGAATATAATCAAACTGAAGCTTTTTATCTAAAAATTCGTCTATTAATTAATTCAGTCTCTACACAATGAAAATTTTCAACACTCTTAATAATCCATTCATTACTCAACGTTTATTGTATCTAAAAATAGAGCAGTGTTTAATTCAAATTAGTTAAATATACGCACATAAAATAAAAAATTCGAGAGGGGGGGGGATTAATATATGTGTGTGCATACATATATATACCATATTAGAATGAAGATATTTTTATATAAAATATGGATGCAGTTTTTGGATTTATACCCAAAGACAAATCTGAAAACTGTGTTCAGACATATCTAGTTATATACATGTTAAAAATTTTATATATAGAGCTTGCAAAATAAGCTCTTTATTTATTCAATAAATAAATAAAATAAGCTCTTAACAAGCTTTGAGAATATCCCCAAGTTATTTTGCAAACTCTATATTATAACATTTGTAAATACAAGCTTATTAAAGTAGGTCATGTGACATCTGACTTGATTTTTTTTTGTAATGTTAAATATTTAGATGAAAAAGAGAAGATACAATTTCCAAAGCAAAAATAGGAAGCAAAAGTGAAAGAGATAAAATTAAATACTATTAAAAGATATAATTACGATATTGGAAAGCAAAAAAAAAAAGTGAAAGTATAATACATAAAGTTTTTAATTAAGATTTCAATGATAAGAGCAGGACATTCAGAATAAAGTTTGAATGCTCTATTTGTAAATATATATATATTTATTTTTAAATAATAATTATAAATTTTATGAGACTTTAAAAATAATACTAATAAAATATAAAGATCACATTATATCATAAAATTTCAGAGTGGTTGCTTTACTGTAATGCCACCTATAATAAGTTTTAATAATCAGTGATTGGAAAATACTAGAGCTGTTAAATCCACATCCACTAAATGGTTTCCAGATTTTGCGTTTACTAATGAGGCTTGGAATTCACAACTGAAAGTAATGCAGTTACGCAGTTAAAAACCATCTTTAACTCCATTTTGTTATCCAAATTAAAAATCTGGAATCTTAAATATCCTAAGGTTTTGAACCCAAGTTTCATTACTTCCAGCTTTTGAATACAAAGTCTAACTGGTAAAGGCAAAATGCAGACACTGGTCTGAAAATGAGAACTTAAATCCATTAATATCTATATCGTGATTTGTAAAAATATGTACATTGAAATACAATAATTATAAATTATGAGTCTTTTCATACTCCAGAAAAATTAAGAAAAATATATTAAAGAAATATATATATATTAGATCACTAACTGCTTAAGAGTAAAACTAATGAATACTTGGGTAAAATAATTTAAGAAAAAAGAATGCTGTATAATTAAATCAGATAGAAAGTAAAAATGTTTAATTAATAATTAATTTTGCATAGGATTTAACAATAGAAAATATTTATTAAACAGGCAAAAACTCTCCATATAGTAGTGCCACCTTGTGCTAACCAGAGTAATCAATGAATGCCAGAAGGCTTGTGCATAAAATGCCTATCTAGTACCTACTCATCCAATATCCCCAGACTAGTTTCCGGCTTGTGGCCTTCATCAGTGAGGAGCCTTGGATCTGAGAACACTGCACCTAGATCTTAGAATCTATATAAGCTATTGAGCTTAGATTGAAAATATTATTGTGTTTTCAATTTCATTCTCATAGTTTTGAAGTGAAGTAAAGATAAAAGGTGGCTGCTGGAGGGTTGCATTAGATCCTAAGATCTAGGTGTAGTGCTCTCAGATCCAAGGCTCCTCACTGATGAAGGCCACAAGCCAGAAACTAGTCTGGGGATATTGGATGAGTAGGCACTAAATAGGTATTTTATGCACAAGCCTTCTGGCATCCATTGATTACTCTGGTTAGCACAAGGTGGCACTACTCTATGGAGAGTTTTTGCCTGTCTACTAACAGTTATGTGCTAGCATGAGATGGTGATCATGTGATGTTTAGTGGTTTGTGAAATATTTATGTTATATGTGATAAAGAAAAATGCATTTGATAAATGGCAAGAAATATTTGCTAATTACAAATATCTGTTGGTACAATAGAAGTGGAACCGACTAATTAAAAACACCAAGAGAAAAACAAGACTGACAACAATCAAGCATGAATCCTGGATTTCTGGAGGCAAATCTGCAGAAATAAATAGCATCTGCAGCAAAGTGTTTCTCATTTCAGTGGATTTACTAAGTGAACTGTTGATGGAAGATTTTAATGAGCAGTAGATGAAAGAAGCTTAAGTGACAGGTCAGTGCTCTAGTGTGGAGCCAGTGTGATTGTTAGCAGTAGCTGAACAAAGCCAAGAAACTCTCTTGGTTGAAGAGTGAAGCCAAAGTGTTTTGGAAATGGAGGCCAATGGAAATTCATCCAGGAAACAGCTAGTAGTTAAATGCATCATGAAAATTGAACAATAAGTGAATTATATGTATTGTGCTGGAGTGTACCAATAACTTTTCACTATTAATAATATTTCATCATTATTCCAGTATTTAATTTCATTTATTGATTTATTTATTAGTAATCTGAGTACCTGCATTCAATGCATAACAATCTGGAATCACTGATTACTCAAGCTTATTATAGATGGCAGTAGAGTAAAGAGGTGCTTATTTTAACATGTTTTTTTTATGTGTCAAAGCGTCGGCCGGGAAGCGAACCCCAGTAAAACTGCTTGTAAGGCAGCTGTGCTAACCACTATGTTGTGTAACTTAAAAAATTAAGTGATTCATTATTATTGCATTATACCATTACCAGATACAGTTAATATGAGTATTTTAAAACTAGAGGGGGGAAATGTCATTTCGAAAAAAATAAATTAAAATTGAATTTTGAGACAGCTATACAAATAAATCTATTAATCACAAATACGATCATATAACTTTTATTTATTTTACATCTTGCAAGATTTTTTGTTTAATCTTTCTTATCTGCAATTTTTTTGTTAAAAGATTTTAACGTCTTGACAACAGCTTTCTGTCAACAGCCATATTTTTCTATTGGAAACAATTAATATGCATTTCTTAAAGTGTTTTTAAGATAATCTTTATATTATTAATGGGATCTGGATCTTCCATAAAAATATGCTCAAGTTTATCATAAAATTCTTTTTAGAAAATTATCTGTTTCTCATTTTCAAGGCAACTTTACAATAGCTTATTCAATACTGTATCTTTCACAAATTGAATAGCGTACTGATTGACTTTATTAGCTGGTTACTGTATTTCCAGAATACTACATTTCATTCTTAATTAATAATCGAGTATTTTCATATTACATTGACTATATATCAATATTTCTTATAAAACAACTGGATGAAAAATATTCAAATCTGAATTACAATATGTTGCTAAATGCTAAAATATTTCCATCCTCTAGTCAAATTGTTAAATATTTTTTAAAAAATTCCGACTTTATTTATATCTTTCCAAGTAAATTTAACTGTTAGAAATATTAATACAGAATAGAGTTAGAAGCTCTGAAGAAGATCGCTGGGCAATTGAAACTGTCAGATGGACTAATTTAATAAAATAATTACTGATAAAGTAAAAAGAAAGATGAATTAGTTTGATGTTTTTAATGCTACATTAACCTGTGTGTGATTGGCCATCTGGTGTCATATGGTGCAAGTAATTCAACATATAACACTACAATTTAAATGCCATAATTACAAATTTTTAAATATGAATTATTGTGGGTCTAATTAAAAGATGAAACTGTGATTGCACAAATATTAAATTGTATTATCAGAATTTAAGAAATCTGATGGAAAAAGATATTAATGATAGGATCTTTTATCAAGCAAAGTGATTAGAGTCTGTAGGATATGAAAAGAGTGAGAGAAAGAATACGGAGTAATCTCAGTACAATAATAGTTATATTCATTGAACTCTAAAGCCATCTACAGAAAGCTCAAATTTAAAAGAGTGTCAAACTCTCCATACAGTAGTTCCACACAGGGCAAGCCTTAGTAATCAATGAATGCAGGAAGAATTGGTGCATAAAATCCCTATATAGTGTCTACTCATCCACTTAGTTTCTCAGTGAGAAGCCTTGGATCCGAGAGCACTGCATCTAGATCTTTGGATGGATGCAGGGTTCTCAGATCCAAAGCTCCTCACTGAAAAACTCATCTGAGAATAGTGAATGAGTAGGCACTAGATAGGATTTTATGCACAATCCTTCTTGCATCCATTGGTGTATGATTCTATAATAAATTATTTTTTCAAATAGTTTGCATATACTGATAGAAGAGTAATCCGTCTGATATTTGCAGGATCTGATTTATTTCCTGATTTATAAATTGGAATTATTTTTTGAGATTGATGTTTTTAATATTAGGTTGAATATTTGTACTAATGCAGGTGTTAATATTCTATACAACCTTGTAAATGAATACTGGTATATTATCATTGGCAATACTTCTTTTATTTTTCAAATATCTAATAGTATTTATGATTTCTCCAGCATTTATATTATTTATGTCTATTATATTATAATTTTTTAAAAGATTATTGTAACGGCAGAAAACATGTGATTTGTTTACATAGTGCAGAATTCGACCACCACACAGAACGGCAGCACCATCGAGGTAGTGAAGCCACCCGTAGTACTGAGCTCGAACATCGGTTCCACAATACAATCTATGAAACAACGCATCTGATATGACATTAGTAAATATTTCTTTAGGCACAGTGGTCAGGGTATGCAAGAGATTCATGATTTTATTTCGAGTTAACCAATCAGAACATTAATCTTACACTAATACTAATTAAACACTTATATTTACAAATCGAGGAAACATATTGGATGGGTATCGAATAAATAAAACGTAACTGCAGACGTATAGTTTGAAATTATTTATTGAAACATTTTAATAAATTATTTACTAATAATATTTGATAATATTTAAATTGAGTAACGGAATTTTTTCGATACTTTTATTCAAGAAATACATTTATTTATTTAGTAACATTTATGTGAAATCATTTTATCAATAATACTTTTTATTTAAGATCTCAGTAGCAGTACTTCCGACACTGTTCATGTTTACAAAAAGAAATACATTTATTTAATGACATAATCTAGCTACCTAAAATTCTTGAGCAAGTATTTCTAAGGTATACCTTTAGGGATTTATTACTTTGCAATGCAAGAGTCTAAAATAAGATTTATAATAGTAGCGGTGGACATATATTTATTTAATTAAAGATATTTACTAATAACTAAGGGCTAACACTTATTTGAGAGTGAATTATGAAGATAATGCAGGGACGGAGTGATACATAGAATAATAAAATTAGTTAAAAAAACACGTGGTATGTTTTAGAAAGACGATATGGAATGGCAGTATATTGAAACTGCAAAGCCATGAATGAGTTTATAAGAATGACGGGCTGGCATTTGCCATCAGCCCAAAGAGGTAAGGTGTCACATAAGCATAACCAGGGACAAGCGGTTCATGCCGCGATTGCCTGCTGGCTGCGTGACTTTCATCAAGCCCTATGGGAGCATTTATTATGTCCGCTTGTGTAGGATGACTAAGGTTAATTTCAACCCTATTGAATCTGGAATATTCAAGGCTTGGAATGGGTCATCGTGTCTCTAAAACAAAACATATGTATAATGTATAGACGATTCTGGCAAGATTTAAATATATTTTCTAACTCGACTCTACATTATCAACATTTAATAAAGAACGTTGGTGACTCTCAAAGAAATGCCATTTTATGGAATTATTAATCAAGATTTAATAAATATAAAACATATGTAAACTGGGTGATTATTACAACTAATACGCCAGCCATTTTCTAAGTAGTAGACCCCTGCATTACAATAAATGAAGCATTGAATGCGTGTCGATTTATATGAAATTAAGTTATTTATGAAAGTAAATATTAATGAAAATTTGACACGCATCCACTGTTTCAAGCAATCATAGATTTAAACTTAGAAAATTATGAGCATGCGATAATTATATAATAAAATGTACATTTTAGAAATACACACCCAAGAAAGTTAGAGTTAGGCAGGCTAGACTATTAAAGAACTTACATTAAAAAAATTTAATAATTAATTTTAGTTTTACAAATGAGAATTTACAGTTTATAAGTTAGATAAAGAATGAATAAGCTATAATGGGATATTAGTAGAGTACTCTATAGAATTTGGACACAGGTACCTGTTTATGAGAAGTTTTCCGATTCTGTGATCAGTAGCAAATTGTTCATGAGTCTAGCATTAGCAGTTCTTTACAACATTTGGATGATTCGTGTAATTTAACAGCAGCAGCTTTCAAATTATTTTAGGCAGCAGATCTTCGTGGTTGAATTTATGAAGGGCAATGGAAGGTTTGGCATCTGATAGGCCATCTCCGGGCGGAGAATAGTCTGGGCGCTTTTACTTAATCATACCATGGCAGGAAAATTTATTTAATATCTTGGAGACTCTCAACTTATCGAGAGTACAGCTAAAGTTAAAGTGTCCGTTTCTAGCAAGTCTAAGATGGCCTCTTTTCTTAGATCTTATCTTTCACATTTTTGTCATAGTTTATTTTTGGATTCCACTTAATTTGCCCTGAGGATAATCAATGCTTTTTTTTGTTAATTCTAATTATAGAGAAGGCTGCCTTTCTATTGTTTACGTTTAGATTTTACATTTAAATTTTATAATTACATTTTAGGGAATTTTTCTTTTTAATTAATCTATTATCTCTCACCGACCGATGCTTTTAAAATTTCAAAGACAAAAAGGGAACATACAATTATTTTTACTTTTAATTAAATATTACAATCCATTTCTAAAATTATTACTAAATGAAATTTAAACAAAGCAATAACTAACGAATTTTACAATTCAAAATAAATGATTAAAATTATATATTTTTATATAACTAAAAGAAGAAATCTAAATTATATTATTTATCTTTATTTATTGCCTTAAATTTGAGATCAAAATGTGTGCGTGTTTATGGTGAATTATACATATATCTATACATTTTTAATGTTGCTACACACACAATTCGATACCAAAAAGTTTAAATTTGGGTAGGATAGACCAGCGAGTGAGAAACGATAGAAAAAGGTGAAACTTAAGATTCGAATACGAATCTTACTGTTTCATTATCCATAAAAGGATATTTATGTGAATTTCTATCAGGGTGGTTCTTTTGAGAAGAGAAATATTCCATGAATTTATCAAGTTTAATATCTGTAGTTACTGCGTTGTAGGTTTTTAAATGGTCTTTCATAATATCCCAAAACTAATTTGGTTCATTACAAATATTATTTTGTATATTTTCCATGTATAAAATATAATCTTGTTTCTCCAGTTTTTAATTAATGATCAATAATAATAATAATAGCAACAGCAGCAGCAACAGCAGCAACAACAACAGCAGCAACAGCAACAACAATAACTAACAACAACAACAACAATAATAATAATAATAATAATAATTTTAATTTAATTTAATTTAATCACGCATGGAGCTTAACAAAAGTACATGTGCAAATAAAATAAAAAAACATTAATATATAATAAAGTAATTAAATAGAAATAAAAAGTTTTTCATTATCATCAATTATAATCCAGTCCATAATGATGAATAATAATAATAATAATAATATTCAGACGTTTTCCAAACATAGAACCAAAAGAGGAAATCACACCAACGGACCGACCCCCACTCACAGACAATTATATAAATACACTATTGATAAGTATTAAAAACATTAAAGATAAAATAGCACTGAAGAATCCAATTAAATATACTTATTGGCAAATTCATGATTTTCTAACTCAAAGCCAAGAAAACAACAATAGGATAACAGTACTATGAATAAATAATAGTCAATTACTCAAAAAGTACAAAACATAGTATTTAGAACCTAAATTGTTTGACTTCATCCTCAAATTGAATTTAAATGCACTACCTACAGCACATTTCATTTGGTTCAGAAGATTTTACCTAAATGTTGATCCAATGTGTGCTTTATGTCACCGGGAAGAAGAAACACAAGAACATTTAATATATCACTGTAAAGGCTTAGAAAAAGTCAGACAAATGATGGTGAATAATTACAGGAAAAGGGAAACCACAATAGAAAAAATGCTAAAGGCTTTCAATGAAAATAAAATACCTATAATATGTGCAGAAATTTTCAGTATATATGCCTTATGGTGTACTAGATGTGCTTTCACTTTAGGAAACAATCCAAGAAGACATCCCAACACATATCACAACAAACTAGGAAAACTTAAGGAAAGGGATAATCTTCTAGCACCACCGGACATTTATGCTGCCACATGGTCTCTATTTAAAATAAAAGCAGCCTTATAATGGATAGACCAAATACAACCTCTGAAAAATGGAAAACTGAAATGAACTCATAATAAGAACTGAAAAATCTAAAAGGTGTGAACTGCAAAAGACGCTAATGGTTAAAAAAAACAAAAGTATATTTTCTGTGTTTCAAGATGTATCCTAGAATATGATGTTTTATACAATGTATTACTTGATAAGAATGTAACCTTTTTTTTGCCTAATAAAGTTTGCTTTGAATAATAATAATAATAATAATAATAATAATAATAATAATAATAATAATAATAATAATAATAATAATAATAATAATAATAATAATAATAATAAT
The DNA here is from genome assembly GCA_028023455.1 of Epiperipatus broadwayi. NCBI lineage: Eukaryota > Metazoa > Onychophora > Udeonychophora > Euonychophora > Peripatidae > Epiperipatus > Epiperipatus broadwayi. The sequence continues at coordinate 4,397,496 of JAQFVV010012416.1, read as the reverse complement.
AATAATAATAATAATAATAATAATAATAATAATAATAATAATAATAATAATAATAATAATAATAATAATAATAATAATAATAATAATAATAATAATAATAATAATAATAATAATAATAATAATAATAATAATAATAATAATAATAATAATAATAATAATAATAATAATAATAATAATAATAATAATAATAATAATAATAATAATAATAATAATAATAATAATAATAATAATAATAATAATAATAATAATAATAATAATAATAATAATAATAATAATAATAATAATAATAATAATAATAATAATAATAATAATAATAATAATAATAATAATAATAATAATAATAATAATAATAATAATAATAATAATAAAAAAAAAATTCTGAGATTTTAACAAGTATAAAAACTATTCAGTTTACAAATAAGATTTTTAAACTAAAGAAACTGCAGAGTCTTAATCAGCCAATTAAGAGAAGAAAAATTATTTTAACAAACCAAGTCATAAGCAACAGTATTGTTATTGGTGTTGTAAATCTGTTGCTATGAGGCATTACATGGTCCAATATTATGGCTGATAAACATGAGCAGAAATTAATTAAAGGTTATTATTTTACATTCAAAAAACAAATTTATTGCACATTAAGACCAAAGAAATACAGACCTAGAAGTATAAAACAAGTAGATGATTATGAGATAGCATGCAAAAACAGAAAAAAATGACATATTTGAGTTGATGTTTTCCCAAAAAACATTTGTAACTTGTTTGTTGTTTCGAGAACAAACCATAGAAGCATAATTTGTCTAAAGTTCATTCTGTTTGTTCCCCAGTTCCAACATCTATTTGTGGTAAATGCAGCAGAGTAGATTAAAATGAGATGCTGTTAGTAGGTAATATTAGTATTTATGTTTCAGTTTTATAAAATGTAAACAACAGCCACCCGACAAACAGCAAAGTTGCAGAAAAGCTCTACCTAATTACAATGGAGTCCCAGGTTTGCGCAGCTGTGAAGGGGTCATTGGTGAGCATATCTCTATACCTTTCCTTATCAAGTATTTGCCAAAATGCTTTGAATATATTATTCAAGGTTTCGGCCTGGAACCCTGACTTATAGCACAATGCCCAGATGGAAAAGTTAATTATAGCCGAAAGCTGGATCTCGGAGAATATGCCCTTTTCAATTGCTATCTTGAGGTTCATTTGGATGTGATTATTTTGCAATGTAAAAAGATAGTATTTTCCTGTATTATATCCTCCTAGGCTATCATCACAAAACATCAAGATTAGTTTTTGTAAGAGCATGTGTCATAGAGAAAATGCCATTATTTCTAAAACTTTAAATTGTAGTTTACTGTTCCTATCAACATGGCCATTAAAGTCTTTAAAATAAAAAAAATATATCTTCTGTTATTCCATATTTTAAATCTAATATTACAGCATAGATATTAATAAATTGCCATAGATACCATTGCACAAACTGATTAGTATATTTAGCCTTTTATTGATGCAACTAGGAATTTCAAAAATAGAAAGTACTATGTTAAACCTTAGTAAATATAATGTCTATTTGTATCCAATGCTTTACATTTCCATATATATGTAAATACATAAAAGCAATCAACATTTAAACAATACCAATATTAATTACAATCAACAATCTCAATCTGTTGTCAAGGCAACCTCCTTTAAACAATAAAGTGGGAAATCCACCTTTATCTATGGTCTAATATGTTTATATAGACAATATAGATTGTAACTTGACTACAGAGAATGAAATTATCTCAAATAATTTTAAATAAATGTCATTATATATATATTGTTCAATTAAATTAAATATCCTTCCACACAACAATCAATAGAAAGATACACTTGTTTCTGGAACATGTAGACTTTTATCTGCACTTTGTAAAATTATTCTAGATGCTTATTCTTTACCATCCCCTCATAGAGATACGATCTTCTGCCTAGATATCTCCAATTTAGTTATATTCACTGTAGAAGTATTTATTCTATATTATTTTCTAATTAGTAACAAAAAAAAATCATTTTTTAAACATTATAATTTTGATTATATTACAATATTTATATATATATGAAACAAAAGATATATTGAAAAAATTTTGATATGCATACACTACAAGCACCAAATTTCTTTCATTCAATCATTTTTCATCCTCATATAAATAAATATATTAACAATTAGTAATAATCATACAAACTTTAAACTTAATTAAAAGTTAATATCATTATCATCATTTCCATTATTGATCCACTGCAAGATTTCTCTGAGTTTTATCCACTTTTTTTGATTTACAGCCTCTCTTCTCCATGTACACCAGAAAACTTACTTATTTCATCTACTCATCTCATATATGGTTTCTTTAAACCACTAAACATCACATGATCACACCATTCTTTATGCTTACACAAGCTATTTACACAAAGGCAAAACTCTCTATACAGTAGGCTGCTCAGTGCAAACCAGAGTAATGAATGAATACAGGAAGGTTTTTGCATAAAATCCCTATCTATATGAATGTATAAGGTAATGAGCTTGAATTGAAAACATTATTGTGTTTTTATTTTGGACTCAAAGCTTTATAGTTAGCTAATAAGATAACATAACTTCTGGAGGGTTGCATTAGATCCTAAGATCTAGATACAGTACTCTCAGATCCAAGGTTTTTACCGATGAAAGCCACAACCTATAAACTAGTCTGGGTATATTGGAAGAGTGGGTGCTAGATAGAGATTTTATGAACAGACTTTCCTGCATCCATTGATTATTCTGGCTTGTACTGAGTGGTGCTTACTGTGTGGAGAGTTTTGCCTCTATGTGATTTTTTTTTTAGGTTTTTTTACAATCTCTTGGGATACAGTTTAAGATTTTAACTGTCCTTATATTATCATCTCAAGATTAATATGTCTGTTCTTATTAAAGACAGTCACATAGCTCATTAATTTAAAAGTGTAGATTCAATCACCATATGCCTTTTAGATGAAATTTAACCTTTTTCAGACTCTTTATTCATGTGTTTGAAGTGAGTATGTGACGAAATAGAGATCATATACATATATTCTGCTAATTATTTCTAATTAAAAATTTTTATGATGGAAACTTCAGAAGTTTTATCAAATAAGTTTCTGCATTAAAAAAGCTAGTAGTAGATAAATTTATATTCATAATTTTGAATTACTGAATGGAAAATTTAGATAGTATATAGTGTTCGCCTTTTCCCCGCTCCTTAAAAAATGACCTTAAAAAGAGTCTCCTCAATACAGAATTTTAAAAACATGATTTTACAGTTGGTAAATTAAGCTGATATTCACATAAATCAAACGGAAAATGTATGAAATGTTAAATCAAATGATCTTAAGTTTATTTTTTTCCTTTCACTTTTTATTTCCCAACTTAATATAAAAAGTTAAAAAAAAATTCTTCCAATTATTTTAATTGCTCCGCATAAACCATTTAGATGAATTTTTGAAATATTGTCTGCTCACTTCCAGATGAAGTAATTAGAATAGATTGCTTCCTCAATTTCAAGTGTTCTGAGAGATTTGTTCAAATCCCATTTTCTTGTGACTTGTAGATAAGGACTGATTAGAAGAAAAAAAACATGCACATTAAATGAATTTTAAAAAAATATTTTAAATAAACAACATCGCAGAAAAAGAATTAGAATATGTTATTTATTTCCACTTTTACAACTTTGCAAATTATTAAAATTTCCACCAGATGGCAGCAAAAAGAGTTAAATTAAAATTAAATGTGGAAAGATCAAATTTATTTTAGAAGCGTAGAAAACAACTTTTTAAAATGATAAATGATTTTAGCTTTAAATAATGGTGTGCTTTAAATAGAACTAATCGAAGCTTTCCTGCGCATTAAAAAAAAGGTTACATAGGATTTAATTAAAGCGGATAATCATCAAATCGTTGAAAAAGTCATCTATGTCTTTGCCCGTAAATTGAAAGCTTTTTAAAGACAATATACTGTATATCAGTACTGCAAAAACTATTTAACTTTTGCCTTCAAATAAAAATGGAATAAGACTTGTAATATGAATGCGTAATATACTATAAATTATTGAAATAATACTAAAATGTTATTATTTTTTTTTTTTTAAATGGTGAAAATAAAATTTCGTTTTAAGCTTCTGTTTCTAGTGTCCATTCTTCAATCATGGAAAATTAATAGATCTCGCATAAAAAAATGTATAAAGCTATAAAATAAATCTGTTGCAGAAAAGATTTTTCTGATAACTGAAAAAAGATTCTGTCCTCTTTTTGAGGCCTTAATTAAAGAAGCCGTGCTAGGCAAATTCTTAATGTCCATTTCATATGTTCTTGTCTTTGTAACTATGATGGGATGTATTTATTCATATGGTAAATAGACATGAACAGGTTGCACACCAAACAGCATGACAAGTTTATTGGGTATTTCTGAATTTAAGATCAAGAAATACCACCGCTTTTCTTTTCAGTTGCTTGATAATACTATCCTGAAATATCAGTTTGGTTTTCTTGAAGGCAAGATAAGTAATCATAATAGATAAAATTAAATTATGGTCTTATTCCCAGGAAGTTGTAAAGTTGCTAACCATCACACCAGTTGTTGGCTAAAGGTCGTGGGTGCTAAAAATTCCTTGGTTGTAGACAGGCTGCCATTTGATAACTTTTTATTTAGATATCTACAATTACATATAACTTTTAAGTGAAGAAAAATTGCACAAACTCGGAAAAGAATTACCTAATATTAAGTGAGACTCTGTTCAACTTTGAATTTAGAAGAAAAAGTGGAGAGTCTATTTAAAAAATGGATATAAAGTTTACTACAAATGCAAAAATACAGGGTACACAGGTGAGATTTATTATAAATAAAGAGTGGAATTGCAACATCATAGAGATTATAACAAACACATTATAACATTCAAAAATGCAGATTGGAGTTTATGTTTCATTATAATGAAATAGAGAATTTTTATAAGGGTATATAAAATGCCTTTTATAAGATAAAAAAAAAAAAAAAATTTTAAAAGCGTTATGACAGACTTTAATGCTTGAAATACTAAATGATTGAAAGATGAAAGTGCTGTAGGTGAATTTAGTTATGGAGGCAAAAGCGAGAGAAGATTCATGTTTGTGAAGTTTGCAGAAAAAGTAAAACTATATATTAAAATTTCACTTTTGGAAAAATGCTAAACAGAAATGAATTTGGAAGCATCCAAATGAAAATATGATAGAATTGGGATTATATTTGGACTAATAGAAAATATGTATTTTAAGATTGTAATGTTTTTAATAGGTTTAATATGGAACTGATCATTGATTAATGAAATATAAGATACACAATAGTTATATTCTTAACTTTCAGAAATTCTCTGATGATTTAAATTAGAACTTAGAAATCATTTTAAACTATTAACAGACTTTGAAGATACTTCAGACTTGTCTAAGCCAATAAAAAGAAAGATAACTGGTATCAAAAAGCTGAAATTTACCTGTAAATTATCTATTAAAGTAACAATATTTAAAGAAAAGAGAATAAAAAATATGAAAATGTTTTTAAAGATCCATGAAGAAGAATTAAATGTATAGAGTTTTGTAAAATGGTATGAAAAAGGATTAATAATGATATAAAAAAGATAAAATTGTGAACTGATAAGAAAAGCCATAGAAGAGAGTAAAAATCTCAAAAGTGTAAAATAATATCTTGGTATTGAAAGGAAAGTTATATCTACAATAAAGGAAAAAGAGCTTATATATTAACAAAGAACAAGAAAACAGTAATTCTTACAATTATTACATCTTCTGAATAAAGAGGTGAGTCATGCAATAAAAACTATAAAAAGGGGGAATACAGGAAGTGATCGAAATATTGATATTTCAAAAGAAGCAAGTGAAGAAATAGAAAAATTATTGTTAAAGTTATATATGAAATGTTTAATTGATAAATTTGTATATGATGATTGGAAAAATGTAATAGTAATATCAATATTTAAGAGGGTAAAAAAGACTAGTAACAGAACTATCCATTTTTTTTATCAATTCTACATAAAATGTTTGCCAAAATAATTTATAATCTCCAGAAAACTTTGGATTTTAGTCAACCAAAAGAACAAGTTGAATTTAAAAGTGATTTAGCACAATCAATCTCACCCAAGTATTGAAAGAAGTTATAGAAAAGACCAATGAATATTGTAGTAATTTTCCTGTATTCATAGTTGTTAATTCCAAGTCTTGATGTGAATGTTTGAAACTATGGAAAATATAAAATATTACACAATGGATATTTTTAATTTATAGTTACTAATAAAAAATCACATACAACAACTATATTATTTTATTTAGAAGACAATAAACCTTCTTTACTAGTGAGAAAGGTTCATTACATTCCAAGTAAAATTACAATCTCCTCTGCACTAGTAAAATTCATTGATTATTACAGTTGTATAAATATATATGTATATTAATGATAATATGCATAAAAAACCTTTTTCAGTGCCTGCTTTTGTGCCTTTTTCAAATGTTAAGCATCTGTTTTAATGCTAATCAATTATTGCAGATAGAACTCCATCTAGTGTTCAATAATGGAAATAAAATTACCACACTAACAAAGTAAAACATCAGTAAAACAATAATATTGTCAAATAGAGATTTAATATAAGTCGAAAGAATTGACTTTATAACATAACAATATACAGAATAAATAATACATAAACTGTACAACTTTATATATATATACTGCCTTATATAATTTTCCATTCATTTGTAATTGACTAGTTATTAACTAAATTTAATTTATAATCATTCCATTATATAATTTATTTTCTAATTATACACATTAAAATATCAACAATAATAATTAATGCAGAAAAGGGAATAATGTAGTTATGAAAAGAATAATACAATAATAAAATGTGCGATGAAAAAAGCACATATTCATATATGTATGCATTCTAATCAAGCTGTGTAAGTATATGAACGTATTCTCTTATTTTCTCTTAGAAAGTACATTTGCTATTACTGTTAGCTTCATAAATGGGACTCTAATTGTTTTATTTTTAACAATTCACAGGAATAATATCCTGAGTATACATTGATACTTTCACTGCGATAGCAATCGTGTGAATGACTGAGTGAATGGGTCAAGAAAATGCCTGACAGAGATAATTCATAATGCACTCGTATAAATGGATGCACACATAATTTATGAATTTTTTAAAATATTTTTTCAGATTACAGATAGTAATCTTTATATAAAAGATTGTAAATATAATGACAAAGACTTTTCATATCAATTAAATCTTGATTAATTAATAGTAGTCTCATTGTATCTTTGAATAATTTCATCACTTCCTGTGATAGCCTATGATATAAAGTTCACTTCTAAATCCTATAACCAGGGGTGGCCAACTTTTGTGTTCATAAGATCTACTTTTTATTTTAAAAATGCTTTGCGATCGACTTGTTGTTTAAAAATAAATTCTTTTATTAAAAAACAATACAATAATAAAATCAGTGGGAAAATGGCTGGCTAAGAACAAAATGATCATATAAAAGAAAATAACTGAAAAATGATTCAGCAACAGTCCTATAGACGGCGCTTGTGCTTAAAATTTATAATTTATATTAATTTATTTAATTTATTTATTATTCTAATATTTTTTCAAATTGTGATTTATTGAAATCATGGATGACAAGTTTGCAAACATCAAGAGCATAAAAATATCTAATTGAATACAAAAGACATTTTAGGACATGCATTTATTTACATGCTATCAAGAAAGTTTTTATTTTTTATGGGTGAGTGTGATAATATTTTGGACTATTTCATGATCTATCATTAAATGTTGAATGTCTAGAAAATTTTTAACTTTATTTAATTAAACGTTTCAAATGTAAACAATTGTTAGTACTAACACACATAAATAGGACAACACAGATTAGTAGATTACACGTCTTGAGAGGTATTGCTGTCCTTATCAGTGACAATACTAGCATAGGAGTGAAACTCTCACTTTTAGATTTTTGGATATCGAATTTTAAGGCAACAATCTAACCAAATGAGCTATTCTGTCAAAGGCAATAGTCAGTAGACTATTGTAAATTAAAGAAGTCTTGTCAATTAAAAATAATTCTAGTAACACATTCTTTGTTTAAAACTGATTATTATATTCAAAACAATGCATGTATGTAAGTTCTTATATTCAAAACAATGCATATATGTACATTCCCTAATTGAAGATAGTTAGAATATTGAGTAATAAAATATTATGATGAAGTGAGAACATTTCCACATCATCCTCCTCTTTAAATAATTTATTCTAGTGTTTTAGTTTTAGAACATGTTTATTTAGATCATAGTTTTATTTGCAGTAAAAATATGAACAAATAGAAAAAAAAATGAGAGAAAAAAACGGGAGCTATACAAATAAGGATTTGGAAGAGAATGGATGCATTGAGTTGGCAAAGTGAGATCAGAAGTATAGAAGCATTAAAAAGAATATATAAAAAAATACTTTTGAGAAAATAATCAATAAGCATGTATTTAGAGATAGAGAAATTGTAAAAGTTGTGTTAAAAAAGATTGTAGAGAACAAGAAAAATAGAAGAAAAAAAAAGATCAATAATCTTAAAAAGGAAAATAGCTATAGACAGCAGAATAGCATTGAAGAATGTTAAATACTTTGGTGCATGGAATCTGCTCTTTGGCAGAAAACTGATGATGATTATTATTAAAGTCACATTAAATTCAATTTTATTTAAAGATATATTTGAGATTCAAAATGAGTGGAGACATGTTGTTTTTATATATATAATTGATAAAGTATTTAAAGCTATTCAAATTTTTTTAATTGACAATTTCTATATTTTTTGAAAAAAAAAAAAACTTTTCATTTAATTTCAAAAGAGAATGAATATTATGTGCTATCCATTTTTACATCTCATCAGTAGACAATACTCAAAAGAATTTTTTAAAAAAAAGACCATTCAGGAAATAAGTGTATATTTGTGTGATTAATCTTTTGTAAAGACTATAAACATTTATTGTTATCAAGTAATTCTTTATTATTATTTTTTTTTACAAAAACAATAATTAATATTAGTTCCATCTTTTATTGCCAAGTTAAAAAAAAATATCAGGGATTCCATTTTCCAGTAAAGCTTTGTACTTTTCTGTATTAACATATACAATTTTAATTGTATGCCATCCAAAAGTAATGTAAATATAATAAATATTTGAAAACCAGGCACTCTTCACAAACCTGGAGCTTAATTGTAAATATAGGAAGGGGATTTGAACTCAGACTTTCAAGCACCCACCAACTATCCACACTATCTCATACAACTGATACACATGTCCACACACATGTAGAAAAGATAAATAATCACCAATATATGTATTTCATGCTAAACCAGCCCTCATCAGTTGATCCAGATTATCATCTTCCATACATATGTATAATCAGTACTCAGTTTTATATTAAGATAGCAAATCATCACACTTTAATAGATAGGCCTCAATCCACTCCAACTTCCAACTTTTCAGCCATCCATATCATTGAAAATCTGATGATGGAAAGTCCAAATCCCATGCTGATGCCACCATTGTCACCATGCCCATGTTGACCTGAAGTTATGCTGACCCCTCATGTATAAGACCTTATCCATTTAAATAAAAAGAAGAGGGATGGGCAGGATACAAGCTTCATAAGTAAATATTTGAAAACCAGGCACTCTTCACAAACCTGGAGCTTAATTGTAAATATAATAAACATAATAAACAAAAATCTAAATATATAAAAATAAAACTTTAAAATTCGTAAATTGAATAATTTTATGATATTCAAGCAGCCATTTTTCCATCTCTAAATGTTGTACATGATTATGTTTTTGTTGTTTTTTTAAATTGTAATATTTTGAAATACAAGCATAATTCATATACTTGGAGATATAGGGGACATGTGAAAAAGATAAATGATCTCCAATATACATATTTGGTGCTGTACTAATAGTGCCAGTTCAGCACGAAATATATCTTTTGGAGATCATTTATCTTTTGCACGTTTATTATGTGTTTCGGTTGTATGAAATAGAATGGATAGATGAAGGGAGCTTGAAAGTCTGTGTTCAATTTGCCTATAATTAAATAAAAAATTGTAAATAAATTTTACAATAAATCAGCAGCCATTTTTCTGACTTAATGCACCATACACAATCATGTTTATTAATAAAATTTCTTTGGTTTATGTTTAAAGCACATAAAATTTATGCTTCCTTTATTATCCTTTCCAAATGAGAAATGCAATATTTCACATAAAATATTTTGGCACGTGAATATTAGTCCTGCAATACGGTATTAGATACACAGGCCTTTTCACATTCATATCAATCCGCTGATAACTTTGTAAATCTTGTGATCTGATCAAAATAACTTACATGGATCTCGTACATGATATTTTCACAAGATTTATAAAGTTATCAGCAGGTTGACACAAATACGAAAAGTTGCAAGTTTAATACTATATTGCAGGACTAAAATTAGCACACACTAAAAAATGTAAACATATGTATGATTTGCAGGAGTAATATTCAAACAACATTTTAAACCATAAATTTTATATCTTAAAGACTACATTTTATCAGCCCCCAGTGAAAATATATTAAATAAACTCCCCGATGTTACTTTACATAAATCATTAAATTATATATTTTTTTAATAATATTTTCTTACAAAAACAGATAAAATACACACATATGCTACTTACCACTATAATAAATAAGAGGAATTGATCACATTTAAACAACCAAATTGAAGAATATAATGTGTAATTAAAAACAACATTGCAAACCATAAATTTTAGATCGTAAAAACTATATTTTCTCGGCCCCCGAAAATATATTGAATCAACTCCCAAATGTTTCTTTACATACAATCACTAAATTATAATTTTTTGTAAATAATATTTACAAAAACAGATAAAATATACATGTATGCTAAACTGTCATAAATAATAAGAATTAATCGTATTTAAAAAAACCCAATTCAAATTTCATGTTACCACAGAAAATGAACACCCAAAGTGGAAATTTCCCCCCAAAATAAACAAATAATTGCAAAGGGTACCGAAATCTTTTCCAGAAAAATAAATGGAATTTTTTTGTAAAAAAAAAAAAAAAAGTAAACAAAACAAAATTAATAATTCAGAACAATAAAGAAATAGAATTTATAAGACTTTTATTAGCGTTTTTCATGCAGTGGGAAAAAATTGAAGAAAAATATTCATCAACCTATACTTTTTTATGTAAATTCACAAAACAAAACAAAGAATTCTCAACAATAAAGAAATTATAAGAATTTCATTACCGCTTTTCATGTAGGTGGAAAAAGTTTAGATAAATATTAATAAACCTATACTGCTTTTATAAATACACACAACAAAACAAAAAAAGTAAACCAAACAAATAAAATAATTCAGAAGAATAAAGAAATATAAATTATAAGACTTTTATTAATTACCACTTTTCATGCAGGTTGAAAAAATTGTAGAAAAATATTCATCAACCTATACTTTTTAATAAATACACTAAACAGAATAATAAAACAACAAAGATCAATTTTAATATTTTTCATGCAGGCTGAAAAAATTGTTTAATATCATTCACTATAGAGAAAAAGGTGACCTCATGTTTGCGTAAATGACACCACATAAATTCGGAAGTATGAGTCCAAGTGTTGTCTTGATGTTCCACACTGCTGTTTATTTTGCCATTTCATGGAACCCCATAGTCTTTTGACAGTTTGGGTGTGAATCCCAATTTCTGGCTCATGAAATTATACATGTGGTTTACACAAAAATAGTCATAGCCTGCCTTTCTCAAGTCATCAGTTTTGTATGCTTTCCAACATTCTGAATATATAGTGGAACCAACCCTCTTGCATGTTCTATTGAATCACTTCCATCAGAGTTACCGCTGTCTGATTTTTAACTGCCAGGATAAAACATTCATCAATCTCTCTGAATATACCACCAAACATTCACTGTTGAGGAAGAATTCAGCCTTGTTGATTTTTCCTTTGTGAAAAAAGTCTTTTGTTCATCTCCACAATTTTGTTTTGTCCTCCAATTTTAGCAGGTTGTCATTGTAGCATGGCATTCATGCAAATCTCTGGCATGTAGTAGTTCCATTCTATTACTGTTTTACTGGATAATCGAAGCTCATTTTTCCCCCACTCTATTGAAGTTAATTGCTAAGCCCAACAATAAATGAACTGGATGGCCATTGGAATGGGATTCTAGACCCTTCTAACCAGGTTCCCTTTTGAATGACAATTTTGCTGTTGCATCCTGCAACATTACATTGCCACTGCTTGTCAGACCTGTGCATATACAAGATCATACTGTGACCAATGGAACAAATTTTTACTGATGGCAATAATCCATGTTCTTGAAATAAACGACATTCACTTTGGTAGTAGGCAGCTTCCAAACTGTCATCATTTTGGACTATTTCCAAATACAAAAAAAAACACACACACATTACTTATGAAATTATGAAATCAAAATACAAAAACTATTTACATTCATTACATTTAAATCAAATGAACTGAATGCAAAAGAAGAATAATCAAAATACGATTAAAAAAAAAACATGTTTTCCGAGCACATTTTGAAAAAGACAATGTTTTTGTAACTGACAACTATAAATAAAGAGAAATAATAACAGTCAAAGCATGTTTTGAAAAAGAAATCACTGAAAAATATAAATAATGTAAAATAATAATAATCAAAGCACGTTTTGAGAAATCTAAATCATCTTTTTACACGTTTTTCAATATACATCGCGCGGGGTTTATTTTCTTTCAATATAATATTTATTTTCTTTAAATATGATATCATTGCAAGATTACATATTTATTGTGGATATGAAAAGTCTCCTATCTTTTTTACATTGCAGAACTAAAATCTCTTCTACATTAGAGGATTAATAGTCAAGTACTGCTAAACATTTTACAAAATTTTAGAATGTACTTAAAGTTGATATTAACTTAAAAACAACAAACCAAATAGAGAGATCATACTTTCTTAATAAACAAGACTACAATTACATTTTTTTTAAAAAGTTACTGAAAAAAAGAATATTGCTCAGAATGCTTTTAATAATGATGAACATTAGACATTTTGCTATTTACTATTATTTAAAATATAGTGTTGATGGCTAGTGGTTAGCATAGCTGCCTTCCAAGCAGCTGACGTGGTTTTGCTTCCTAGTCAACACATTGACATATGAAAAAAAAAAGTATAATAAAAGTTTTTTTCTTAATTTTTTTAGTGAATGAATGAGTGAACACATATTTTGGAAAATAGATGTAAATATGTCCCTTCAATTTATTATTAATAACTGTTTTATTATTTAAAGTTTTTTGTTTATACTATAATTTTAATTATTTATACATTCTATAACCTGTGCTATACATATACATGTTGAAAAGTGCTTTATATTTGTAGTTCAATAAATAAAACATGTTCTATTCTAATCAAAGTTTATCAACAAAATGTGATCTATAATAAGAGAACCAAACTCACCATACAGTTAGTGCCACCAAGTGCAAGCCTTCACAATCAATGGATGCAGGAAGGTTTGTGCATAAAATCACTATCTAATGCCTACTCATCCAACACCCCCAAACTAGTTTCTAGCTTGTGGCTTTCATTGGTGAGGCGGCTTGGATTTGAGAGCATTGCACTTAGATCTTAGGATTGGTTAACTATAAAGCTAGGAGCCCAAGATGGAAACACCATAATGTTTCCAACTCCAGCTCAAATCCAAGGCTCCTCACTGATGAAAGTCACAAGCTAGAAACTAGTCTAGGGATGTTAGATGAGTAAACCCTAGATAGTGATTTTATGTACAAATCTTCCTGCATCCATTGTTATGAAGGCTTGAACTTGGTGGCACTACTGTATGAAGAGTTTAGTACTCTTATTAACAGCATGTGTAAACATATAAAATGGTGATCATATTATGCTTTGATGGTTTTATACAAAATGTGGGCTATTATATGCAGTATACAATATACATGATGGGAGCTTAGAAGAAAATGTAGTGGATATCATATTCCCATTATATTTCCAGAAGAAAAAAAAATTCAATGGTAGTCATCAAATGAGTGTCCAGCTGTTTAAATTAGAAAGAAAAGGTCACAGCATAATATGAATTACTCAGATGAATGTCAGTATGTGGACTATAAAAATCTGATAATAATACACTGATGCATTGCTGTTAGGAAAGTCATATGCTTACAGACCCTGAGTCAGTTGGATATTAAAGATATGGCAAATGTGCACATGGGCATGCTGTGTACATAATTCAAATGGACCACTTAGCTATTTCTGCTTAAGTTAAACAAGACATCAAGAGTAATGAAAGAAATCCTCCTTACCTATTGTAATGAAATGAAATGGTAATCAAGCAAAATATATAATAAATAAATATGTAATATAATTGTGGCAACATATTATGATTATACAGAATTATGTTGCGAATAATTCTTAATTATTCAATCATATACCATATATAAAAGCAATAATAATATCCTTTTCTGGCACTCATTATCATCAAGCATAAAAAAACAAGAATCCAATTAATGCCCCACAGTCAAATTTTGTGTCAGGAATAAGGATAATATAAAAACTTAAGTTTATTACTATTAACCTGATATCAGCCATGAGGCTTATAACATAAAACCAATAAGCATCACTCTTTGCTGCAAGTATACATGTAAGTGCTAGAATAAGTATAAAAATAAGTATATATTAAAAAGTGATTGGATCATTATACCAATGCTGATCGTCATCAATGTTAAGGCTATCCAGTACGTGTGCTGATTACAAGAACTATCATATAAATAATATAAAATGTACGAACTAAGATGATAACCTTCAGAACTATAGTGCCATTTAAATAATTCTAATAGAGAATTACATAGGTGTCCAACCCTTTTTGTGGAGTTAGCATCTTTGCATAGCAAAGAAGATTATTGAACATATATAAACAAAAATAAAGATATGCAAAATATCTAATCTGCCATTAACAGAATTACCTTCAGCAGCATTTCTTTAGCATGTTTGACTATTTCAGTTTTTCTTCACTTTTTTTTTTGGCCATCTGTAACATTATTTTGCAGATTTTCCATTAATTTGATGGAATTTATAATGATTTAAACTCTAAAGATGTCAATATCATAGAGAAATCATAGTACAATTAAGATGGCAGAACCATTAATCGGTAGATCCTTTGTTTTCAGGCTATGAGAGAAACTATAAAAGTACTTGATATCACATTATCACCATTTCCTATGCTTAGACAAACTGTTAAAACAATAGTAAACTCTGCATACAGTTATACCACCTAATGCAAGTCTTAGTTATCATGGATGCAAGAAGGTTGGTGTATAAAATTCCTGTTGAGTGCTTATTCATTCAATATCCCCAGATTAGTTTCTAGCTTGAGTATTAAAACATATTTTGTATCATTAATATTTTGCTTTTTAAAATTATTGTTGCATTTTTTAAATTGACATTAAGTATAACAAATTTGTTATATTTTGGTATACAATTGTCAAATTTACTTCACCTACTGCCATGTTTGACTTGTATATCAAAATTTAACAATTTACTATTGATAAGTACTGTATGTATGATAAAGATATATATGAGATAATTACTTGGACAACTGTTTATGTAGGGATGATTTGTCTTTTATTATGTCTTTATATTCATATGTTTTTTTTAATGTGCTGTGGTTTGGAAGTCAATTAATACCTTAATAATAAATTTGTTTATTATCATAACCAATTCCTGTCAGGTCTCTTGTAAAATTTCAATATTTTGGGATGTATCACATTCCTAATGACACAACTTATCATTACAAAATTAAAAAGATATAAGATTTGTCATTTTATGCATAAATGGTTCTTCGATGTGTAATACGTATATATTCTTTCCTGTAATGGTTTGACTTTCAATTTAAGAAACCATAAATCTTACCACATGTAGATTGAGATGCTTAATACTCTTATTTTATTCTTTTTAATTGGGTATTTTCAACAACTTGTTTAATTTACTTATAATATATTTATTCTAGTTGGATACCATAAACAAAAAGATTATCAACATAGCTCATGTAAATTTTAATATCTATGATATTGCTATCATTGAAAATATTATTCTCATGTATAGACTAAACAAAGTCACAAATTTGTGGAATGGTAGGCAGACCCATGGATTGACCTTTAGACATTTTATCATATTTATCTTCAAAAGAAGTTACAATATTGTTTAATTATAAATTTATTTAAGCACACATTGATTATGTAAGTAATATT
The DNA here is from genome assembly GCA_028023455.1 of Epiperipatus broadwayi. NCBI lineage: Eukaryota > Metazoa > Onychophora > Udeonychophora > Euonychophora > Peripatidae > Epiperipatus > Epiperipatus broadwayi. Next base: position 4,381,106 of record JAQFVV010012416.1, on the reverse strand, counting down.
TACTAAGGCTGTAATCTCAAGAATGTGTGCGTAAAAATGCGATAGTAGGGACCTCTACAGATCTTAACCACAAGCTTACGCTCTCAGATCTAACCGCTTCAGCTTCACTTATTTATATAGAAAGTAGGTTCAAGTAAAGAAGGATTCCCCTCTTTTCTTCCAAAATGTAAGCTTGTGGTTAAGACCTATAGAAGTCCCTACTATCGCATTTTTACACACAAATATTGTTTAAATAAATTTTAAAGGATCAATAATAAAGTTTATATCATATTGGCTAATTCTTTTATTAGGGTATGAATACATTTTAATCTATCAGTGGAATTAAGTAACTGTAATTTGTTTGTTATATGACTAAGTTTTGAACATTACATATTTAATAAGCTGCAAGATACTTACAGGCTTGTTAAAATCATTGGAATTAAGGATTTAAATGTAGCACTATTATCTAGTGTCCATATATTACATAAGTTCATACTCGATAGCTCTGGAATAGATTATATATATTTATATAATGAAATACTGTTTCTAATGCAGATATGTAAATAATAGTATTCTTAATTGTATTTATATGTTGGACTATTTCCATCATCTAATATGAATAGTAAATGTCTTTAGAAAAATGTAACTTTATTTAAATATTTCAAATATAGTCAACTGTTAGTAATAGCACACAATGTTTTGAGAGGTATTATTCTCCCCTCTTCTTCTGGTGTTGCTGGTGTGACCAATGATAGTACTAGCATAGAAATCAAACCTGGACCCTTAGATTCTTGAGTATTGAATTTTAGGGTTAAAATTCAATAATCAAGAATATACAAAATTAACAAATCTTTAATACTTTACAAATAATCAAGAATGTAAAGATCCAGGTTTGATTCCCATGCTGAGTTGGTTAGAGCATTACCTTAAAATTCTATACTCAAAAATCTAAGGATCCAAGTTCGATTTCCATGCTAGTACTGTCACTGGTCAGGTCAGCAACACCTGGAGAAGAGGCGGAGAATAATATCTCTCAAAACATTGTGCATATACTGACCCTTATGCTATTACTAACAGTTGAATGTATTTGAAATATTTAAATAAAGTTAAATTTTTCTAAAGACATTCAATACTCATATTAGATGCTGGAAGTAGTCCAGTATAAAAATACAACTAAAACACCAACATCACAAACCTTCAGGAAAACAATAATATTCTTATTTCTACAAGAGCAAAATTATTCTCATCACTTGATTTATTGCGAATAATCATTTTACTGTTTTGTGTTAAAAAGAATAAAAGATAATTGTTTTTCTTTTTTTAATGACTTCCAAAATTAGTTCAGTTTATAATTAATTTATTTTTACACTTAAAAAATGTATTTTGTTAAAAAAAAAACGTACATTTAAAATTTTGATAGTTATTATGCTCAATTAACTTTTTTCTATAGATATGACAAAAATTATATAATTACCACATGATTAATTTTAAATATACCTTAATTTCTCATTTTATTGGGAAAAAAAGAGTAATAATTGTTTAAATTATCATGTCTTTTTTTATTAAAATTTTAATAAAATGACATTTTTATAACAACTACATTATTACAAAAATGATTATTTGGTAAATAATCATTGCATATACAAAGCATAAGTCAGCGTTAAATAGACCCCTGCAGACAAATCTTTCCAAGAACCATCCAAAAAATGAATGCGTCACTCATCAGGCACGTGGCAAACATTTTAACATTTTTCAATCTGATATGCCCAGACTAAGTAAATATCCTTTTACCAACTCATAACTAGAAGCCTTTCTGAGATTCATATGAGACAATTACTGAAAAGAAAAATTAAAAGCCTATTTGGAATCTGAAAAAAAAAAGAAATCCAAATTTATATTTTAAAATGGTAGTTGTGACCTACGCTCAATGTGGCCCTTTTGGATTTATTTTGCCTCAGGCATTTTTATTTTGTCGATTTCAGCGATTTTTGGATAGAAATTTTTCATGGGGGTGTGTGTGTGTTTCCGTTTGATGCATTTTCATCTATTTCTGTTTTTGTAATTTAAAATTTTATAGCATTTTCTTGTTTTTTTAAATTTTATTTGTATTTTATAAGGATTTGGTTTGCTTTATTTTTGCCTTAGGCATTTTTAATTTGTCAATTTTCAGCAATTTTCAGATAGAAATTTATCAGTTGCATGCTTTGTAGTGGTTGTTGATGGTACTGCAGTGTTGCCTGGTGGCCACATTGGGCATATGTCACAACTACCTTTAAAATGAACTTGCATTTTTTTGTTTAAAAGCACCATAATTGATTAACAAACTGATTGCTGTCAAGCGTTCTTAGCTGGGAGGTCATCGCACCCGCCTTGGGGGCGGGTAGTTGGTTGCAGACGGGTGTGGGTTCGCGTCCCGGCCGATGCTATGACATATGAAAAAAAAAAACTGATTGCTAAAAGTAAAGATAAAAAATTAAATATATATCTTTTGAATTTATGTTTTAGTCCTGTTTTTAAAAAATTGTTTATTAATAAATTCTCATTATATGTAAAAGTTATAAATACATTTTCAACAAATAAAAATATACATCTGCTACTGTGCTTTCTTCTATTCAAACAACTTATATCTTTAAAATGTTCTTCCTTATCTATTCACATGCGGTCGTTTTCTGGGTATTTTACAATCTCTTCATCTTCAGATTAAAACTTTACTATGCTTTCTTCTATTTAGAAAACTTGCATATCTTAAAAATATTCTACAATTGTTAATTAATTTAGAAGTTATAACTTCTTCATGTCATGCCAATTAACTTCCTTATGTCATCCATTCCACATGTGGTATTTTTCTAGATATTTACAATCTCTTGGTCTTCAGTTTAACACTTTACTGTGAGTTCTTCTATTCAAAAAACTTCCATATTTTTACAATGTTCTACATTTGTTAATTAATAACTTCTTCATGTCATGCTAATTAATTTCCTTATATCATCCATTCCATGTGGTATTTTTCTAGTTATTTTACAATCTCTTGGACTTCTGTTTAAAACTTTAGTTATTTGTATATTCCCAATTCTTTTTCTATAAATGACAGACACATTCCAACTTTGTTTTAATTTTTTGATTTTTTTCAATGACAGCAATAATATCATTTTATTGTTTTACTAATGTATATCACTATCATTTTTTTTTATTAATTCCATAATAAGTGGTAGAAATTTTGCCAAGCCTCCTATACTCAAAACTCTCAATATCAGGAAGACAGAAAAATGAATCCACTCTCTATCCATCTACTTTTATATTATTTAAAAAACATAAATCATATGCTATCCACATCATCTACAGAATGATCATATCTTCAAATAGAAATAAAATTATATAGTGCAATAATTGGTAAAGTATGTAAGAAAACATTGAGGCATATCTAGGCCCTTTATAAAATAGTGGTATGCCATCCAATTGGTGTAACTGTAGTCACTGTTTCTCTGATAATGCACTTTCTAAAATATCTAAATTCTGATTGGTTCTTGACTACAAGCATGCTAAACATGTAACTAGGGGGGAAAAAATACATTGAAGATAATTCAAGTAATATAACAGCCACCTTTTAATTTTGATATTCTTTTTGTATGCTGTATTTATATACCTCCTAGTACAATATGACATTGACTTCTTCTAAATTTTCATATATTTTCTATATTCATTTGAGGATATGCAAATGAAGTTAAAAGTGGTTCTAGATATTAAAAATGACTTTAAACAATTTGCATATGTTTTATAATGCCAAGCAAAGGGAAATATTTTATTCAAGTAAATGGGACACAAGGATAATTCTAATCCGTGTTTCTTTTCAATAAAATATGCTTCATCATTGCTGTTATTTTACAGCCACTGAACAATTTCTTTCAAAATCAACATAAAACAAGTAAAATTATTTTTGGAATTTATATAGAATGTGAAACAAAAAATGATATTTCTGCGTAGAATTTAAGGAAAACTGATTAAATTTGATATCTTAAAAGTAATATTAATAAAATTCCATCTTCTGACTTATTATGGTAGATTAAATAAAAACACTATATAATTTTGAATCCAAGCCAAATGAATACAAATAAGAAGCAAAAATTAGTTTACTGGTTTGAATTAAAATTATTGTCTAGTGTCCACTGATTACTTAAGCTCACAATAGATGGCTCTGGAGTAGAGTAAATAGAATTAATTATTGCTTTTAATGCAGCTGATAAAATTAAGTAGAAATTTTTTTATAACAGTTTGATTCATAGAAACCATTCTTGACAAAGTGTGAAAGCACTTATCATTAATACAAAACTGTGGATAGTAAAATATATAGTTATTGGCTTAGGGTCAGATCTATAAATTATAAAAGTTGGTGTGAGTTCAAAATCATAAATTGATTTGGAATCTCTGGTTATTACCTAAAGTGATATAAAAATAAAGATGACTTTGAGATGTGTCAATGAAAATTCTTTCCACTAAATAGCCAACTTACCAGAAATCTGTCTGGTGATGCTGTTCTAATACTACCATCTAATGCCCATTAATAACTCAAGTTTACAATAGGTGGCTCTGGAGAGGATTAGAGTGATCTATTTATTCTAATGCAGTTAGTTTTTAACATTGATATTTAGTTATCAAATATCTCAAAGTGATCAATTATTAAACATCTTGATTATTCTAGGAAAAAAGATATGTGTGTGTGTGGGGGGGGGGATCATGGAAAATAAAACTTAACAAAATAGAGTCAAAAGATTTGTTCAATTTGCATAGCCTTGATGGGTGTAAAAACTGTCTCAGTCACTGCCTCCTCCATAAGATTGATAATATTTTATATCAGATTGACACAACCAAAAAAAGCATTCCTATGCAATATTTTTACAATCTAAAACTTGTCTCTGACTATTTTAACATTTTAGAAATCAATTCTGAGGATTTCAGAGTGGATTAAGTATAAAATTGCTGATTACAAAGTGATTTGACATAACATTTTATCAGTCTATATGCCAATATTTGCACTGCAATTTGTATGTTGAATGATTCCATTAGAATAATAATTTATCTACATTTTTGTTTTCATTTGTACTTAGATGTCAGGAGTTACCAATAGACAAATTGCAGAACACAAGTTTCATAATATGATAGTACTTTTTTATATTTTATGTTAGTTTATTTAATGGAAATGGTAAAATCTTCAGGACTGTGGATTATGCTTATTGAGATTCTAAAAAGCTTAGAATCAAAAATCCAAAACATAATTGGCAAAACTATTCCTTAACAATTGTAATAATGTGCTGGACTATTCCTATAATCTAGTTAGGTTTTTAAATGTTTTTGTTTAAAAATTTAAACATTATTTATATTTTTCCAATACTTCTTAGTAATAATTCACAGAATAATATAGAGCCCAACTGTTGTGAGTAGTATTTTTTCCTCTTTTGTTTATATATTGCTGTCCTAGTCAAGTAACCCATCTAGTCATGAGAATTAAGTGACCTTTATGTTTATGAATACTTAATTTAAAATGATGCCCTTGGTTAGAGAACTAGCTTAAATTCAGCATTTATCAATTTAAAGATCACCATTTCACTGTTATTTGGGTAAACTAGCAACACTTAAACAGGAAAAAACAAAAATGACATGTAAAACATGTTCTGCACTAACTTGTGTGTTATTACCAACAGTTGAATGTTCTTTAAAAATATACATAAAATTTGAATTTTTTTAAAAAGCATTTAACAATTTATTTTTATGATAGAAATATAGTTCAACACATAAGTATAAACAAAATTACATCAGAGCAAATCTTCAGGCAAATATATTTCTTAATATTATCATTAAAATCAGTCAACACTTAGACAATCCCAATATCAATAACAATCAACAATCTCAAACTGTTGTTAAGGCAACCTCCTCTTAACAATAAAGATGCTAAAAGGTTGCCTTGACAACAGTTGAGATTGTTGATTGTTATTGTTATTGGGTTTGTCTAAATGTTCACTGGTTTTAATGATTACTTATACATCCATTCAGCCTTGAGCATTATTACACTTATCATTCTTAATATTATGCATGCAGAAACTATTCCAAAAATTTAAAAAAAACCCTTAAAACTCAGGGCTTTTTTAAATAAAAAAAAGATGCTGGAACTTACTTCTTGTCAAGCTTTTTACTAAAGAAAATTAGATTCAAATATCATTTAAGTGAAATTTAAAGCAGCTTTTCCAATGCTACATGCCAAATCTAAAGTTAAATAAACAATTAAAAATATACAACTGATAACTAAACGTAAAATGAAATTGTAAAACTTTATATAATTGAATAAAAGTTTACAGTGATTTCCTATATTTTTTCCAATCCTCATCTGACAAATCATTTAGATTCATTTTCTTAGTGTTAGTATCTATGGCTGAATGATGTCCTCTGAGTAATCACAGATCAACTTATTTTGAAGGATCGAAGTGTCAAAGGTGGTCCGATGAGGTAGATGAACACAACTGCTTTGATCTTCAATAAAGATTTTATTGGGGATAATAATTAAATTCATTTTCATAAACCCGTGTTCACATTCTCTTGAAGAAATGGGAATAGAATTCAGAGCAGCAAGTCTAAAACAAATTAATAGGTGGATTTATTTCAACACATTCGATACACCATCAAACAAATACAATTAGAGTGAGTTTTTTTGCTTATGATAGTTGATTCGTCAATTATCAATGAAAATTTTCGATTGAACAACTTCTTTAAATACATTTTTTCTCATATTATCACTGATATGATTCACAATATTAATGTATGCATTTGTTTAATGAAGAAAATGACCCATTTCAATTCCATTCAGTTTTCACAGATCAATTTCACTTTTAAAAGTAGAGAATGATTGATTTTCCTTTGCTATTTTATATGCAGGTCAAAACATTTTTGCTGATATTATTTTTTCAAGAGATAATGATTTAAACAAAAATGTTATCAATTTTTTTTTTTTTGGCTTCAAAAATAATTTTTAACGCTGCTTTGTGTGCAGCAGATTCTCTGAGATCAAAAATTTTTTTCCAACATGAGCTCAATTGTAATTTTCCTAGAAGAGATGATTTCATTGTTGGCCCATTCTTTGGAAATTTTCATTCCCATCGTCACTTCAGTTCCAAGAGTTGCAAAATATGCAGCCAAGTTTCATTTTGTGTATGCTCAACCATTCATTTTTTTGAGCAAAAATCATTTTTTTGATCCAATGACCTGGCCAATTATTTTAAGTTTGGCATTGTATCTCAAGATCCACTTGAGATGATTCAGGAACATCAACTTGCATCAATATTTCCATATTTTCTGTTATTGTTTTGGACTTTTTATTAATGGGACTGATGGTCATGATGTAACTGGAAATGTTTTTCATTTTTAAACTTGGGATAAACTTTTACACTAAAGAATAAATAAAACAAAAACAAGATCCAATTTACATAAAAATAAAGAAATTAAATACTCCACACATTGTCAATTTCTACACAGGTGTACTCAATCACAAATGGCAGATGTTACTGGCTGCACAGGTATCGCTGTAATCAGTTGTTGACCTCAGGTGACTAATGCCCGGATGTGGATGAGTCCACTTCTCACTGCATGACAGTGCTAATTTTGAATTCATCCATATTTCAACTGATTCCTAAAACACCAGATTTTTTTATTTGTTTGAAGTATATAAATGCGGATTGTAATTGTGTACATGCAATACTGTTTCATCTAATTAGTTTGCAACATTAAAAATACACTGCCATTCCACTGCATTGCATGACAAAAAAAAAAGCCCTTTTAAAACCTAATAAAAATAAATCATCATATAACTTTTCTATTTAACATTCATTTGTAATACACTCTATTACTTTATTTTAGAGACAACAAGTATAAGTTTTGGTATCTAACGAACTCTAGATAATGATAACAAACATATCAATAGATTATTTTACAGATACTGGTCTTTATCAGTGGAGTGACTGGTGTACATATGTATAAAAATTTCACATCTTATTAATGAGGGTATCTAAGAATTAGTCTGGAAACTTTTTTGGATTACCATGTAACATCCATTGATTATTAAAGCTTATAATAGATGGCTCTGGAGTAGAGTGCATTACTAATCTTAATGCAGAAGCAATCAAAATGTCAAAAATGCTTACCAATAGCATATTACTGAGAAATATTTATTGCTTAATGTCAGATCTATGTCACAAGTGGCAAAATTCCAAAACTGCAAGACATTTAAATCATGGATCATTGGCTAAGATAGTGTAAAAGGGTGTATATGGCTGGAGAAGGTGAGTGTTCCAATCTTACTGACTTTTACTAGCCAGAAACTAGTCTATGGATTTGGTTGAAATTATCATCTATTGATTACTTAACTTACAATAGACAGTCCCACAGTTGAATGATAGATTGGATTACTGCTGTTAATGGAAAGTTTAACAAACATTAGACTGTTTGAAAGGATAATTTTAATAAAAACTATGTCATTTTCTTTTAAAAGAAATTGCATTTAGATCAAATCAAAGATGACACAAATATATTCTGACTTTAAACTACTCGCATTGAAAATGATTCCAAAGTAAACTAAATATCTGTATTACCTTTACCTATCTAACTACAGCTTGTGATTCTGCTAAAAAGAATCTTCTTTCAAGAGTTTCTATATTTTTTAAATAAAGAAAAACAATTATTCATGAATTAACTGCTTTCTAGCTGAAAGATTCAAATGATCAGATGATGTTCGTAGCACATACGATTCACTTCTATCATCTATGTTACTTAATATGTTTATTAATAATCTTCAAAAAAAAAAAGGTGATGTTTTAAAGAAATAAAAATCTTTTATTAAAAATATTAAAATTTTGAAAATCTTTTTCAAGAACAAGAGCCTTATTCCTGCTCTACAATGAAATTACATTTAGATTAAAGGTCAAACAATAGAGAAATTTCTTTTTAAGTGAACATGGCCTTCTGCAATAATGCACTACCACACAATATTATCTTTCAATACTGGGAATGATTTTAGACTGCAGCTTTTATTTTTATCTAGTAAAAGTTAGAATCAAAATATTTTCTAGAAACTTATTGAAAAGATAGCTGGAAATAATTAGAGTTGTGATACAAATATTCTAACAACAATTGCTTTAGTGACTAACATATTTTATTGTTGAATATAGATAAAATTATACTAACACTTAACTTCTGGATACATAGATAAATATTACCATGATAAAGATTATTGGAAAATGGTTTTTTTCCCTTTCACACAATCCATCTCTTAGTATCAGAAGACAATTCTGAGACATAATTTTACCAATTAAGACATAACTCAAAATCTTTTTTTCTGATCAATCAAACCTATCAAACAAGTGAAGAGATTCAAACAATTTTTTCTGCCCCAATGACAATGCCATCGGGATTTGATATTTCTTGATATTACTGAAACCGATCTAACGGATATAGAGTCACCTATACTTATCGTTCTTATTTGCTTCTAAAATGAAATTTTTAATAGTATATAAACTTAAATAATTGCGATCACACAAAAATTAGGAGTAACATAACTAATTATTATTCAATCTGTCTAGGGAATAACAAAATTGGAGGATTTACAAAGTAATTAATGCATCTATCTCCTGATTATAATCTTTACGTTTAGTAATAAAGCTTGAGAATGATTAATTATTATAAATTAAATAATAACCGACCTAAAGAGCTTATGATCATAAGCCAATTATTGAAATGCGAGAACAAATTTTATTAAGAGGATACCTGTGCATGGAAAACTACCGAAATATTATCACTTGATCATATTATTCCGTTACATTTATAGTTTACTTTCGTAGGATTTTTTTTTACTGTGTTTTTATTGTTATCCTGCTTATATATGTTGTTTTATTATTATTCACAAGTGGTTCAAAATCTGCTAAGTGTCTATCGCAATATCTGTTTGTTTTCTTATCTCAGACGTCAGACATTTCTGAAGTTTCTTTGTATTTGTTTTATCTCTGAGTATTTACATTATCGAAATTACGTGAACATGCTTGTGAGCGGGACAGATTTGACATGCAAATTTATTCCTTGGCTTACATTAAATCACTCTCAACTAATTCACTTCAATTTTTTATCATCATGACGTTTAAAAAAATAAACCGGTAGCCTCTTAAAATGCTATGACATTATTTCAGTATCGGTTTCAGCTTTTAGATGAGAGTTTTATCTTTTTAGAATGTTTTAAATACAATTCCCTTACGTTATCATTTTAAAGAAATGTCTTTTTTTCCCCTTTCTTGATTGAGTTTTTATCATGGTTACGTGTTTTTACAGAACAGGAATTTTAACAATTAATCATTCTGACAACAATGACTTAAAGCTCTAACAGTCTGTGTTTTTTTGTGAAAAGAGAGTCATTCTTTCAACGTAATTTAAATTCTATGTTGTCTGCGATTGTTTATATCTTCGCAAGACTATTTCTCTAACAATAAATAATTACATCGTTGCTCATTAGCCGCAACTCGTTATTGTCTTTCCTTAAATATTTTCCATTTATCATCAAATATATATGTTTTAATTTTTAAAAGTTCATTGTACGTAACGTGTGGTTTTCGGTTTTAATTATATTACTAATGCCATCACGTTGTTATGTAGTCTGAAGTCTCTGCATTGCTTTTCTATAAAACATTCATCTCACACTCATATTTTACAAACATATCTGCATATTATCATCTTTATCATTATCTAGAATTATTAATCTATCGTAGAATAATGGTCGTCCTATTTATTTTAATTCAATTTCTCTAATGCATATTTTTTTCTTCTCTACATCACTTCAGCTAAATTTCTTATCCCATGGCATTTTTCAAGATATATTGTCATGCCTTGGGATCACTTCAAATTTTCATCTACTATCCTAACCAATGAACCTTCGTTTCAGCTTTTTAATTTTTCATGTCTGTTTATCTTTTCGCTCATATATTTCACTTTTGATTCTTTCTTGCTATTACGGCACGGTTAGCATTTCACTGCAGGTTGAAAGTCTCTTCAAGTTCAATCCATATTTTCTAATCACTAGTCTATCTTCTCCACATCACACTAGCACACTTTTTTATTTCATACATCCATCTCACATGAGATCTCTTTCTAGGTCTTATACAATCTTTTGGAATCCAGTTTAAAATTTCAATTATCCATCTATTATCATCTCTTCTAGCAATATGTCCAGCCCAATTCCAGTCTCTTAATTCTTTCAATAATATCAGTAACACTTTTGTTCTAGCACCCATGTATTATGTTTTCACTCTCTTCTTGTTACTCCTAACATACATCTTTCTATACTTATTTGAGTGATCTAAAGACTCTGTATTGCTCTTTTGTTAAATATCCAAATTTAATTCTATGATTAATTTCATCCATTATGTTTCCATTTGTAGTAATAATCTGACTAAGATCTTACTACAACATATGCTTCTTTATCTTTTGTCGTGTGTCTGAAATCTCTATTATTTTACTAATAAGCATCTAAATCTGAGATCAGTATGAAAGCGGTGGTAAAACATATTAATTTTTTTAAAAGATCTTTTTTGATCACATGAGTATATTTTTCTTCTAATATTAAATCATTTCTACCAAAAATACTTCATTCAAGTTTAATTTTTTAATTTTATCTATTATCTATGTTAACTATTCATAAGTATTTGTAGTTGTTAACTTTTTCTAATTTGTTATTATCAATCTTTATTTGTCTCATATTGTTTGTTGCAGTGGTTAACTGGCGGTCTTTAGAGATTAAAGTTCATGGATGAGCTCCAATTCTACAACTTCCAGGACTTGTCATTTTTTATGACCATCAAGGATAAAACATTCATTTTTTTTTAAAAAATCCATTGATCATTACTTTAACCTTAATCATATTTATCTTTTAATCCTACTTTGTAATATTTTGAAGCATATTTGGAAAAATTACCAAATCACTTACAAAAATTGACTCTATCTCCATTTTTTATTGTCCATTTTAATGCACAAAATATTTCATAAAGATTTGGAGAGATGAAATCATCTTATTGAACATTTTTATTGATATTAATTTTTTTACTATCACCATGTAATTTAGTTATTACTGTTACATTCTGATAAATAAACTACAGAATATTGATAATATCCTGGATCTATGATTTTTATGTCTAAAGCTTTAATTTATGCAGAATATCTCTTTATTACATATGTAATAATTATAAAAAACATTCATTAATATAACTATAAAAACTTCAAACATACGCATATAGATTTTACAAGATATCCGATTATAAAATCCAATGGTACATAAACTTATAGGTTTTAAAGGTTTTCTTAATAAAAACATTATTTATGCAGGTGTGAATCAGATAGAAAGCATAATATCAAAATGTATGTGAAGAATCTAGATAGCATTGGATACAATGTTGCATGCCAAATCAACTTTAAGACTGCTCTTGATTTATTCAGTTAAAAATATTTGTTCACCAATACTACACAAACTTCTATCTGAACATAGATGCCTATAAATCAATTAAAGAATTATATATGTCTAAAAAACCCTTTAAAATTTACGTGCAGCATTCCATAGGATTCACCACTTTGCATAGTTATTATTTGCAATTTATATAGACAAGCAAATTAAGGAAATGAACACATGTCTTTTCTACATCATAAGAGTACTGTTCAAGCCATACCCTTCATTGATGTTGCCCTAATAATCTTCACAAGGCAATTAAAAACGTTAACTTAAAAAGAAAATGGAATATTACAAGCATTAGCAATAATAGGCCTTGGATGTCTATGCCTTATAAGGAAAATTCATAATCAGAATTTTAACATAGGCTTTAGAATGCCAACTAATCTAAATAGACTTATCAATAACTCTAAGGACAAAATCGATAAAGCAGAATTACCACAAATTGTTTATGCTGTCTGATGAAATTGCATGACATGCTCTGCTATATATTACTGTGAATTTTGAACTAATGTAACAGCTAAAATAGGGCAGCATAAATATTTTTGCAAGAGAGACAAGCAAAATTTAGCACACACATCTGCATTCTTAGACCATGAAAAAGAGCAACAACACTGTTTAACATGTAAGAACTGGTCTGAGTAGGATGATATGACCAAAAATGGAATGAAAGAGGTGTGGTATAGTCACTAATAACAGTAATGTCACTAATAAAAGATCAAATAATGCCCAATTATTTAATTATTGGAATATGTAAATTAGGGTGTTTTGAATATTGTTAACAGTTGTCAAGAAGCAGTCATTGGAATTTAGTAAGAATAGCTATTATTATGATGCTTGGGACTAAAAATGCATTAAAATAAATAAAACTGAGAGGCATTTTTTATTTCATGCATAAGATATCTCGTAAAGCATATATATATATATATATATATATATGCCTGAAGTTTATTTTATATTTATAAATGAAAACATCATTTGCAAACTTTATTAGGCATAATAAAAATAAAATCCTGAATTCTTTAATTCATATATGTGAGAAACAAGAACTGACTGTTTTTGTGATCTATAGTAAGCTTGAGTAATCAGCAATCACCAGATGGTTGCATATTTCAATCACTATCCTCAGCCCAGCTTTTGTTTTTGCCTATATTACTTAACATAAAAAATTAAAGATATTTTCTAGACACATAAGTGCATAACTTTCATCTTTGAATGTGAAGCTTCATTGATAAAGGCAAAAGTCAGAAACTTGTTTTGGGATGGGAATTTAAATACACTATCATTTGGTAATCATTATTTAATCAAGCTTACAATAGATGGCAATACAGTAGAGAGCTGATCTTGTTTTTGTTATTATTGACTCTTAGCCAAGGTGATAAAGATGCCTGAAGTTAGGAAAGAACTGAGTCTCTCCCCTAAGATCATATCTCTATCATTATTTAGACAAATTGGCCTGGATTTAAAACCTTAAGATGTTTCAGATTTTAGAATTTTGGCCAAAAAGGAGTTAAAGGTGATTGCCAAAAGTATAACTGCATTCACAAAAATAAAAAAACAGGCAAACATCTGGGGATGGAGGTTGAAATGCACCATATTCTGGCATTCATTGGCAACTCAGTCTCACAATAAATGGCAATAGAGTAGACTACTTCACTTGTTTAAACATAATAATATAATATTAAGTAATTAGACAATAAGTTTATCAATTCAAATGACAACTTTAGAAGCAACCCTGGCAATAAAGATTAAATATGAGAATTTCAAAAACTTATTAATCAGAAAGAAAAAAATGTTACAATTTTGAATTATTAAAAACAAAAGAGAGACCATTAATCTCCAAATATTAAATGGAAAATTATAAGCCCAATAATAATCTAAGAACTAGAGCAAATAGCAATAATAAGAAACAGTAGTGATGACAGTGGCATCTTCCGTAAATGCTAATCACTAAAATGTTGTGTGCTGTGACTTAGTCACATCTTTAATACTGATGATGGTCTCATTTTTATAAATTTCAGAGGTGAGCTCCGAAATAAGTTTTAATATTTTGAATGAAATCTATAAAGACTTATTAATAATTGATTTTTCAAAGAAAAAAAATCCTCAATCCTTTAGTAGCCAGAAATGGGAAAAAAACTTTACAAATATTCATTTAAGATGGTTATCAATTTGAGAACATAAATCAATTTGGATATCATGGTAATTTTTTGTACATAGAATGTTCAAATGTAACATAAAATCAATGCATTATGGTTTGATTTAATAAATGGTAGCATATTTCATCATAGTGTTCTATAGGATTGTAATTTTTCTTTTATTGTTTGGAAATAAGACATACATTTCTAACAATGTTACATAAAAGCATTTTTTTAATTGAAGAATGCTCTCTAATATTCTAAAAATATGATTGCAATATGTATTTTTCAGTATGCTGGATATTTTATTAAATGTTTTAAAACAACAACAACTTTCTCCATACAGTAATCCCACCTAATGCAAACCATAGAATCAATGGGTTCTAGAAGATTGGCAAATCAAAATCTCTATCTAGTCCCTACTTATGCAATAATCCCAAACTAAGTTTTAGCTTATGACTTTCATCAGTGAGAAGCCTTGGATTTGAGGGCAATGCATCTAAATGGTTGAATCTAAAGTATCTCCCTGGCAGTCATCTTTTATCGATTTTGTTGACTATAAAGCTACGAGTCAAAAGGAAAACACAATAATGTTTTCAATATAAGTTAATTAACTTATCGTACAGTTCTGAGCTAAGTTCAGTATCTATATATGTTGGTGACTTTGATTTTTTAATAACTATAGTACAAACATCCTTTGGCTAGTATTTGTATAAAACCAATAAAAATCACATGACCACAATTGTCCTATGGTTACAGATTGTGTAAGCATAGGAAAATGGTTGTCATGTGATATTTTATTGCTTTAATGAAATATGTTATTGGAAAAGCACATCCTTATCTGATTGGGCATTTAAAATCAGCATGCAACAAGGGATTAACTGGAAACATATTATGCTGGTTTCTATAAGAGAGACAAACTACATTTACATCATAAATATTATCTCAAAGATACTATGATTTGTGTGTTTTAGTGCAACTGTAAAGTGATAGGTTTGAGTTTAAGGTTCATGGATTCAACTCCAGTGCTAAAACATCTTACAATCTTTTTAGCAATAAATAATTCGTTTTTACTAAAAACACTATAAAGAAGTATACCACTGATTATTTTCATTGTGAAGATATGTCTAGGAATAGAATTTTCAAAGCACAGTACATTTAATTAGGTGTAAATATATTTCAAAAAATAATTAATACTCACTGCAGAAAAAGTTAAAAGTAATATTACTGTTAAAGGAATCAACTAAAAGTTCAGGACATGTGGAAATATTTCTGCTTCATGGATTGATTTATACAGTTATTTTGAAATTCATCGTTAATTCTTCATTATTTGTCTTTATGCCTTTATTTTTTCTTATCTTGTATTTTCTGTAATATTCTATTTTATTTATAAGATGATGCTAATATTATTTTTGAAGGGAACCTTTTACTCTTGTTATTATTGGATCCCATCAAATTAGCATTGAATTTCTGTTTCATATAAACAGCATTCTGTCTATTTATAAAATTTACAATGTAGAATATAAAAATAATTTATGATGGGTTTGCCACACACACCCCCATAAATAAAGATTTTTCTTTTTTTAACCAATCATTAGCACTGAAAACCAAATGACCCTCCATAATTATGTTTGCATTTTATATCTTCATTCATTAGATAACCTAGAAGTATTAAACAGTTGAATCATCATGCCTATATTGATAGCTCAAAAACAAAATCACTTTTTATTAATATATATATTGTACCGGTCAAAAATGTATGTTCATCCAACAAGACTTAGAATCTAAGCAAAAGTACCCCGAATCCAATCATGCCCGAGATACACAGGTCAGGAGCAATCATGAATTCTAATCTATTTGCCCACTCCCCAAATCTATAACACTATGGACAACACTCTATGGTGATACTACATAAATTAATTATTTCCGGACCCGGTGCTACATCGTTTTGCATGAGAACTCAGCTGATGATGATGATGATGATGAGAGATTGAGTGAACCCAAGATATAAGTTAAAACATACATAAATAAATATATTAATGAGATTCGAACAACTGGATTAAGTTTAAAAACATAACTATTTATTTTAACAAAAATTCAAGATTTTATATACGTATACTCAATTTCACACTTTTAAAACTTTATTTTCATTACAAACATTTAAAAAAAACTTGGTACAATTATTTTAATTTAGACAGATATGAATTTAGTGTGGTGGTTACAATACTGAACTAAAATAGGTTTTATTTAATATTAAAAAAAAGGTGGATTTGGGTGGTTGGTGTACTTTATATATTTAGAAACACATGTAAACATATAATAATAAGAGTTTCGCTGATTATAGGACTTGAATATAATGCCCTTGGCATTGGATACATATTTTCATTTATAGATTTTATTTACAACACTAAAATGAGGATATATTGTGATCAAAATATACTTAAAAACATTTGCTTATTTTACATTTTCAACAGCGAAACTGTAATTGCGGGAATGGCTTATTCAGTAAAAGGGGAGGGCAGCTTCATGAGAGGTTGGATTTAAACTCCAATGGAAAATATTACAAGAAAAAAAAAGTTTTATTATCACATATCATTACGATTTATTTTGTCAAACAGGTTAAAAGAAAAACGAACTATAAGAAATTGCGGTGTTAGCATAATGGCCGAATATCTATGGATCCAATGTTTTGAGGTGCTTTATCATAATAATATGGAAGAAAACAGTCTAGCTGACTTGCCACCCCACATTTTGTGGAATCGGCTGACAAAAGGTCCTCAGACGGAGATACAATGGGCCGAACTTTGCCGGAATTATCCCATGCATTGTTCTCGTTATGCGAGTATATATATATATGGTCTAGGGTCATTCATCGCCCCGTTTGCAACCTGAAACGAAGATGAGATGACTTGGGCGTTCCGATGCCCATCTCTAGATAAAGCTTAATAATATGAAGAGTGGCCTATGCTAACAACGCTTTTATAAGAATATGAAATCATTCAGTTTAAATATTAACATAAAGCCTTAAATGGTTTAACAAATACATAATGATATGTTAAAATAATGACCCATGTGAGATTAAGTCATTTATCAAAAGTTAAAACTATTATTAATGAAGCGTGCATTTCTCCCCCTTCTTGAATCAATACTATTTTGTTTAAATATATATAAAAAAAACTAAAATTCATGCACTTAAAAGTGCGAACAACAAAATAGAATTTGTTCACCAGCCTTTTCGGCGATGATGATAAATAAAGAAATTAATAAACTAATGGTCACCAAAATCCACCCCAGATTGAAAAATATTTATACATTTTGTATAATTTTATGGTAATATATATATAAAGAAGCATATATTCATTTTACAAGAAAAACTCAGTCTTACGAACTAGTTAGAAATAAATAAATAAGAACTCATTAATCCCCCCCTTTCTAAATTCATAGGACTGGGTTTGATTAGCATTTATAAATAAAAGTTTAGTGAAAAATATAAAAATATTTAAAATAAATGATAACCGCATTAAATTATAGAAGAAAGTAAGAAGCGTGATTTGGATGAAATATTTTACAATAATATTTGTTAGGGTTATAGCGAATCGATACCAAAGAAATAATTATTAGTTTTAACGTACTCGCTGATGAGCGAGTTAAAGAGATTAAATATACAGAAAACATTAATTTAAACAGAGTTTACAAGTTATAATTTAGGTAATATGATTATAATGACTTTGGGCTGGTTACCTCAGCATTCTATGGAATACAGACGAATTTTCAGTGACAGGCGGCATTCTTTGACATGTCTCTTGGCCTCGGTGGTTCTTGGATGGCACGGGAACACTTGAATGGTAGAATCTACATCATGCACGGTGAAAAGTGAAGCTGAAGATGGAGGGGAAGGCAGCTGAAGCCCCTCAAAAATTACACAGACATGAAGTCGGTTAAAGACTATTGACCTAACTCTCTCACAATAGATTTTTAGGCCCTATTTATACAAAACTTTGAGATGTTTAAAGAATGTTTTTTAATTAAACTTCTTATCTTTAATTTACAGAAATGTTTTATCTATTGTTAGTGGAGATGCAATCACTGGATAACTATCCAAGAATAAATTCCAATCTATTTCTAGATTAGAAATAGATTTGATAAAAATGTTAATCACTAACTAAAATCAATTAGCTTTGGTTTAAATTTTACTTTAATTTAAAAATTCATTTTTAATTATGAAACGAAGTAATGTTCCCACCCCTTTAATTATTCTTGGACAGTCGGTGATTGAATCTTCCATCTTGAATTTTTATATGCTTATAAATGAAAAATATTAAAAAATAACATATAGTTAAGAAAAAAAATTCAAAATTATTTACAAGATTTGTTTGTGCTTTTTTATATATAAAAGCTCCATTAATATATGTATATATCTGAGTTGCATCCATAAAAGGGAATATTTAAAATTAAAGAAATTTTTTATTTGAGATTTATATTTATATACTTTTGTAGATGCTTCTCAGAAATATACGTATAGCTTATATACATGTGACAAAAAAAAAACAGTGGGTTAAGTGGTAGACTAGTGGAGCTCGATCTTGGGCTAAGATCAACTGCTACAATATATAGTAATATAAAATTTAATATTTTATTAAGTAATCAAATTTATATCTGGGCTAGAGATAATCTCTAGTTTAACAAATGATTAATGCCAATCATTAATGTATTTTTTTAGAGTGAATCTGATCAAAGTTATGGGCAGAGTTAGTTTGACAATCAAAATGTAACTATTTACTATTTGGTAAATACTGCATATGTGATAAAGCAATATGTGAGAGACTATAACCTGGGCCAACTGATGAAGGCTGCTTCAATGTGAAATGAGCCTTGGGAGTTATTTGTCTTTGAAGATATTTTTGTTCAAGTTTCATGAATGGGTAGTGTAGTGAAAGTTATTAAATTCATCTATAAATGATATTATATATATTGTAATAAAAAATAAAATCTATAATAAGTTATTGCTTAAAAAACAATATATTTATAGGATTTTAAATGGCAAAAAATTAATAAAATATCAGCTTTAACAATAACAAACAGATGATATATATTGTAATATTGCAGATAGAAGCCAACTCTGGCCATATTAGATATTATAAATTCATGAGAGCTAGTAAAATTAAAATGGGGATATAATACTTTCTTATAATAACATTTATTGATTTATTTAAAGATTTTCCATTCACAGATGATAATATGAGAGTTGAAACATTTTTTAAAAATAAGTATATGATAAAAAATTTTTTTTTATTCTTTCCTTCAGATATTTTATTTAAGAGTTTTAATTTTTTTTAAAATATTAAGATATTTTTTTTTCTCTTCAGTAATTTATTGATTAATTTTAACTTATTAAAAATAGTAATAATAAATAAAAATTTGTCTACTCTTTATCAGGTTTTTAAAAGAAAAAAAATAGATTTTAACATTTTTGTTTAAAAAATATTTTAATTAAAGTTTTTTTTTCTCTTTATCTTACTAAAACAAAAATTAATGTTATTCAAATCAAAGTATAATTAAAAGATTTTCTTTAGTTTTTGGCAATCAAGAGAAATTTTTATGTACTAGTTGATTAGCCACCACATGCCGCTTGATGGCTCTGTTGCTAGTCAAAAACCAATAGATATAACATTACTGGGATGATTTACAATTTTATTATTATTTATTCAAAAACAACTAAATATAATGCTTTCACCTGTTTGTTTTTTTAAAATAGGGATTTACATTTATTTTTTTTAAAAACATTTTTAAAAATAAAAACTGCATTTTTTTGTTTCTAAATTACATTTTTTAATTACTTTAGACATGTCAGCGCATAGTGCTGGAATGTGGACAGAGGAGAACTGCACTACTCTAATCCAACATTTTTTAATCATGTTAGACATGGCAGCATGTAGTGCTGGAATGTGCAGGAAGGGGGACTGATGGTTTTGATGATCCAAAGGATCATCCAAAATGTGTTACTTTGATCAAACAAAAAATTTAAATAATAGAAACATTCCATGATGATATTTTGAAAAATTTTCTTAAAAAATTTATGAAACAACATTATTTAATAAAATGTAAGAATTCCATTTTAAAATTACCTTTTGATTAAACAAAAATATATGCTACTCTGATCAAACAAAAAATATAAATATTAGAAACATTCTGCGATGACATTTTGAAAACTATTTGAAAAAAATTTACAAAACAACATTATTTAATAAAATGTAAAAATTCCATTTTAAAATTACCGTCTGATCAAACCAAGCTTATGCTTTTAAAAACAATAACAAACCACAGCCATTTTAGTAGTCTTGTGGCTGTTCTTGTGCAAGATACATTTTTCACATGATATCTGTAAAATACTGTTGGGATGTACACTTTTGCAATTAATTTCACCTTAAAAAGATGTGTACAGAAGTATGGTGATGGGCTTACTATTATTACTATCTGAAACTATGTCAGGTCATGTGAAAAATCATTATTTCAAATGCACATGAAAAGAGTTATGGCCACTTCAATTCTACACACCCTCACATCATACCATAGTGATCTGTGAAGTGTGTGTTATTTGCACAGTACCACAAAGCACAAAAGTGGGCCATAATATTTGTGTGCAACACCATCTAGGCCTGCTTAGCAGGTAATATGAACAGAACTGTTCTATAGGCAGTGTAAATGGCACATTTCTGTGCTTTTGCATGGAATCAGTGACATCAAGTGTCATGCAGGGGCTAATCAACTAGTACCATTTTTTATAGAAATGGATTTTTTTAATTAGAAAGGGGAGAAAAAATAATTTTGTGTAAAAGTAGACTCAATTGGTCAGAGTTAAATACTGTCACATTTGATAAGAAGTGATTGGATAGAAACAGGATTGGTTCAAAAATAATATGATGTAGGTTAAGGCAGTAGACCTCAATATTTTGTATAGAATATGCATTCTAGATTCAACTACTGAAGACAACACTTGCAGCAGACCAGGGGTGAAGAGACTAGGTTAAAAATGATTTTTAAAATGGATTTGAGAAAACAATGAAAACTATATGCTAAGTTTTAGCTAGAAGCTAAACATCATTAAACCTCACCATGTAACCTGTTTACTAAGAGAAAATATAGAAAAAGTAATAGTCGTAGAGATGTCTGCAACAAGTCTTGTTTCTAACCAAAAGCATAGTCTTATTTTGTAATAACCTGATCAGCAAATTATTGTATAGGAAAGATGGAGAAATTCGGCATGTGTTACAGTGGCAAGAAAATTATTATTGATAAATTTAATGTGTGCATTATCCTGGAAATCTGTGTTGCTTGAAAAGTTATTAAAATATAAAGTTGAATCTACAAAAGGAAAAGTTAACAGAAATACTAAAAAAAGAAAGGTTGATTTAAACAACATTTAACACTAATAAGAAAAACCAAACTTGAAAGAAAACTGAAAATTACAACTGTCAAAAAAGGTCCCAAAAGAAAAAAAATTCATGGTAAAAAGGAATTGTTATTTGTACATTTACATTTAAAGATAATTTTTAATATAAATAATAATTGCTAGTGTAATTTTTTTAACTTGTTTTTTTATTCAGTTGATTTTCCTTCCAAAATTGTAAAAAAGAATTTTAACTAATTTACAAAGATCTTAGCTCCTATTTTTAAGATATTGTTTTATATTTAATTATTAAAAAAGGTAAAGTAAACCAAAAAATAAATGATAATTAATTCAAAATTTAGAATCATCAAGTTAATATTACTTGCTATATTAAATTATATTTTGTCAATAAAATGTTTTCAACTTGGAATTATCATATCATATTTTTTCTCGATGCTATTAATTAATTTATAAGTTAATTCAATGAATTGGCACTGTGTGTGTTACTTGATTTCATTACAGCATAATATTTTACAGAATTTGTAAATTATTCCAATAAGTTCATTTTTTAATTTAATTTTATTTTTTATATGTCAATGCGTTGACTGGGAAGCAAACCTGGTCCAGCTGCTTGGAAGGCAGCTATGCTAACTGCTAGGCCACCAATACTTGACAAATAAGTCCACTTTAATTAAAATAGATTAAGCATATACATGTACACTTTCTCTTGTTACAGTCAGATTTCCAAGGATCTTTATAATCTTGAGTTGGCTCTAAAACAGTAATGGTTAATTTATTTATATGTGATTGTTTAGATTTGTATTTAGACATTCAAATAATTTTTTGGATGGCACCAAAAGTCAAAAACACTTTTAAAATCCATTGACTGCCCTTTATTTTCTATTTAGAGATTAGAAATTAATCAATAGTTGGTCTGAACACTTATGGTACCATATGGTGAGAGCATTGATGATTTCCAACATGTATAAAGTTTCCAATATGTTTTTTATGATAGAAACTTTATCACTTAAGTATGGGCCACTAGATAATTGTATATCATGCCTTAAAGTTTAGCTAAGATTTTATAATGTATTACTTTTATATTCCATCATAAATAATGACTGTTGATTATTCTTATTTAATACTGGTGACGCAGCTTACAAGTATGCTCATTAAAACTGCTTATATATTTATTCTTTTTATATTTGTTAATAAAATATTAATTGTTGAAGACTTTTTATTGTATGGGAATGATGATGTCACATCACTTCTTACTATGTTATACTTTACATCTTTCAGTACCTTATAAATGTAACCCACTGTGGGCTGATAATAAACAGGTTCTGGTGGAAAGTATATTAAATGTCCACATAACTTGAAGCTCAAATATAATTACACTCAAGAAAGAAAAATCAGTTTTGATGCATAATTAATTTTTAAAAGATGTATTAATGTGAAATATGTGACAAGAAGATAGCTGATAATTTGCTGATTAAATTATAATTGTTTATAAATTACAAAAATAGTGATGTTAATGTATATATAAAGAAAGCTAAAATTTAAAGCAGAATAAAAAATCAAAGCATGATTTTTAAAGATTAGGTTGAGCTTTTGACTCTTGGGAGCTATACTTCTGTACTTGTGGTGGATTGGGCATTTTGTTATTATCATGAGGGTGCAATTTTCTCATGCAAATCCATAGATTATTCTATATCAACACTATATCAATCCACATTAGAGCTTTAATATTTTTAATTGTTTGTCATAGTCAGTTAAAGAAGACCTGTGTCATGAATCCCAGTCTCTAAGTCGCAAAGAAAATGAGCAAGGCATAAGTTTAAAGGTATGCATTTACCAGCTTCTAAAACTCAAGTAAGTAAGGTACTGCAAAGATTTTTGCCTTATTATTTCCATTTAGGATTGTAAGTATTAAGCCACTAAATATCACATGATCCCCATTCTTTATGCTTACACAATCTGCTTTCGCAGAGGCATATCTCTTCATACAATAAGCCAGAGTAATCAGCTAATCAAGACATATTGGATGAGTATGCACTAGATAAAGATTTTATGCACAAACCTTTTTGCATCCATTGATAGCACTGAGTGGCACTATTGTATGGAGAATTTTGCCTCTGTGTGGATTGTAAGTAGCAGATAATGTTTAAATTGAAATAGCCCTCTTGGTATTTATGCTGCATTGTCTATCTATATTCCAATGGTTGGATTCTTTATCCAACTAGAACTGCAGGCCACTATTCATTCTTTTGCTGTCAGATCTCAGGAACAAGTTTTGAACAAATGGTTTGTTAAATGAAATTTTATTTTTTGTATGCACATGTACTCAGAATAAAATAAGGGTAAATAATATTAGGTATTGCAACAGTCAAGTTCAAAGAAAGACAAATGAGGGGCAATAGTTCTAGTAGTAGTAATAGCAGTAGCAGTAGTAGTAGTAGGTAATAGTGAAAGGTTGCATGAAAAGAGCAGATAATGTGTGGCTCACTTTATGAGATATTTTAAAAAGACATTATTATGAAGATACAAATAATCCAATCTTTGTTTACATTTGCTTGTTTTGTAAAAGTAATTCAATAGTTTTTCTTTAAGATTAAAAGTAATCTAATATAAACATATATGTTGACAAGAGAAAAATCTTAGAAATGGAGAAATGAAAAAAAAGCAGCACTCAATTGAAAAACCCCAGACAATAGAGAAACTGACTCCAGTCTAGCTGTTGCAAACACTGTCAAGGAAAATAGAAGAAAGAGGAAGAAAAACAAAAAATGTATTGAAAAATGAAAGAAAGTATTCAATAATATCAGTTCTGGTATAAGGAAATATATATATATATCTGCAAAGAGAAGAAAAGCTATTAAACAGAGTAAAGAAACAATCAACAACATGGAGACACTCAAAAGAGTTTTCATGAATATAATAATAATATAATCCAAATAATCGAGAAAAATAAGAAACAATAAGACAAAAAATGGTCAAAAATGATGATGAAATTAGATAAGAACAAGATGAGCAATTAGAAGAAAATAAAAAGATGTTACTGAAATGTAGGAAAATAAAAAATAGAAAAAAAAATAGAATGCAATCAAATGATGTTAGATAAAATGGAGGAAATTAAGTAGAAAAGAGGATAAAGTAGTTAGAAGATGTTGATAAAAATAGATGGAGATATGAAAGAACAGGGTGGAAAATAAAAGACTATGAAATATAATACACAATGCCATGTCAAATAATAAAGATTATTAAATATAACATCACATATAGTAAATAATATGATTATGGATAATGACAAAAAAGTATTGAGCAAATAGTAGAATTGCTGAGGTATGAAACTCAAAGAAGGTTAGGAACAACGAATTTCAAAATAAAAGTTTATAAAAAATGAAAACCTATATAAAGAGTAGGGCTATTAAAAGAAATAATAGTTATAATTCATAAGAGAAAGTATAGAAAAGAAAAAAAATCAATAGTAGTTTATAAAACTACCAATGGGGGCAATCTGAATAAGGACTTGTCACTATTCTATCGCATCCCAAGTCAAGTGAAAAAATTCAGGCATAGTGAAGATCTAACACCAATTATGAATGGACCAGGAAACTAACCCTAACATCTCTATAGCATTGTACAGCACTAGTAATAAAGTGAATATTATGAATATAAATTCAAAATAGTGAGAAAAAATATATACATCTTTTCATTATCTCTATTTTAGGAAGTGTTATTGTAATATTGTAGTCAGAAGCTAACTCTGACCATGTCAGATATAAGCTTATTTAATTAATGAAAATTTAGAAAGGGGAAAATGATAATAATTATTTTTCTCATGTTTTTTAACAAGAATTTCCAAACATAATAAGAATGAAAATATAATTTGTTAAGGGTTAGTTATAAAAGAAAGTATAAAAAATAATAAGTAATTTCTAGAATAATTTTTTTACTCTGTTTTTCCTCAATAATTGTAATGGTTCAAAAAATGTTAAAATCGTAGACGTTATTTGATCTGAAAGAGATATCAGAAAGAGAAAGGTGAAGGAGGCATGATCAATAGCAAAAGATCATTTTGCCACCAATAAAAAGGACTCTAGCACCCCTCTTTCTAAAAAATGGCACTTATAGCAACCACTTTCATCACTAATATATAATCTATTATTACATATTCAAAAATAACTTTAAATTTAGATCTCAACTTCCTTTAGTCACATAATGCTATGATTAAGATGCTATTCAGTATTGAAAGTGCTGAGATTTAAATAAATTTTCTTTATTACAAATTTAAATCTGTTATGTTGTTGAAAATGTTTTAACATTTTTTGAACCATCAAAAAATAATAAGACAAATAATATTTTGTTTATTTTCTCTTTTCAGTAATTTTATCTACTAGTTTTAATTTTTTTTGAAAAAGTAATAAGATAATTTGTTTGTTCTATCTTCAATAATTTATTGATTAGTATTAACTTTTTAAAATAATAATAATAACAACAACAACAATAAGAAGAAGAAGAGAGATAAATAAGTAAAAATTTATCTACCCTTTATCAGGTTTTTAAATAAAACATCACATGATCACCATTTTCTATGCTTACATAAGCTTCTAAAACAGTCACAAGCTCTCCACACAATAGTACCACCCAGTGCAAGCCTTAGTAATCAATAGATGCAAAAAGATTTGTTCATAAAATCTCTATCTAGTGCCTTTTCCATTTATCTTCAAACTAGTTTCTAGCTTGTAGCTTTCATCGATGATGAATATTGATTCTGAGAGCACTGCACCAAAATGTATAGATACTAAACTGAGGTCAAATCTATGTTATACACAAATAACCTTAGATTTTCAATATTATAATGATTTTATCTTGGATTTATAAATTTATAATTAACTAAATTTAATATAGTCTCTGGAGGTTGCATTAGATTTTAAAATCTAGGTGCAATGCTCTTAAATTCAAGGTTCCTTGCTGATAAAGGCTACAAGCTGAAAACTAGTCTGGGGATATTGCATGAGTGAGCACTAGATAGGGATTTTATGCACAAACCTTCTTGCATCCATTGATTACTAAGGCTTCCATTGGGTGTCACTACTTATGAAGAATTTGCTATCATTTAAAAAACATTTTAACATTTTGTTAAAAAATACTGTTTAATTAATTAAAGTTGTTCTTTTCTCTTTATCTTTTCCTAAAACAAAAAATAATTTTGTTCAAATCAAAGTGTTATTAAATATCCTGCTTTTTGGCAATTAGAAGGAGGAAATGAACTACAGGGGAATTTTTCAGTGATTATACTTTTTTTTATTGAAAAAAGAGGGAATAACCAAATAATCTTTTGTTAAAGTAGACTCAATTGGTTAGGATTTAATGCTGTCATATCTAAGACATTATGTAATGGGATTGATACAGGATTGTTTCAAAGAAATATTGTGGAGGGCAGGTTTAATGAGTAGACCTTAGTATCTTGTGAGGAACTGTTATTCTTAATGCAGCTACTAAAAATAGTAGTAAAACCCAACTGTAAAGAGTACAGTGAGTAAGTCATTTTAGTCTAAAGTAAGACTCATTTTACCACTAGTTTAAAAAAATATTTTTAAAAGTGATTTTATGAAAACCATGTACTAAATTTTGTCTAAAAGCCAAACACCTCTTAACCTCACAAAGTAGCCTATTCACTAAAAGAAAATAATAGAAAATTCTCCTAGAGAAATTTGCTGCAGGCATTGTTTTCATTTGAAAGCATTATTGTCTCATTCTGTGGTAACCTTATCTGTAAATATTATATTGGAAAGATGGGAAATTAAGCCTGTGTTAAAGTGACCTGAAAATTATTATAAAAATGAATAAATTTATCTGTGTATATTAATCTGGAAATATATGTTAATGGAGATTATGTTAATGAAAATTCAAAGGCTGCAAAGAAAGAATTAACAGAAGAACTAGAAAGAAGAAAAGAATTATTAAAATTCAACAATGGAAGTTTACAAGAAATAAAAATACAAAAGGACTGAAAGAAAAAAAGCCATGGTAAAAATGTGCACATCTACATTTATAAATAATTTAAATAATCAGTAATAATGAATAATTTTTATTAATTTTTTTAAACATGTTTTTTTATTCGTTTGATTTTCCTTCATAAATGTAAAAAAAAAGTTTAGCTAATTTAAATTTTTTTTATCTCTTAATTGTGAGATATTATTTTATATATAATTATTTAAAAAGATTAAACCAGAAAATAAATGATAATTAATTTAGTTTTTAGAATCAGCAAGTTAATATTACTTATTACATACAATTATATTTTGTTGATGAAATGTATTTAACTTGGAATTATAATAATATATCTTTTCTCAATTTTCCTAATTAATTAATAGTTAATTCATTAAATAATTGTTTAAAAAAGTAATAATGTATTTAGTTTTCCAGATATTAAAATAGATTACGGATATATATGTGTAGTTTCTCTTGTTCAACATCGCAGTCTGAAGGGCAATTGTGATCTTGAGGTAGCTCTAGAATAATGGCAGTTAATTTATTTATATGTGATGGTTTTAGGTTTATGTTTGGACATTCAGATAATACTCTGGCTAGTACAAAGATCAAGATCACCTTTAAAATCTATTTACTGCAGTTTAATTGGTTGATATTTGGCCTGTACACTCTTATCGCCAGACTACTGATGATGGTCTGCATGTATCACAATCCCAGCATGCTTTTGTACTATAATAGACACTTGATAATTGTATATAATGCCCTAAGTTTGGAACTGGTTAAATAATTAGCCTAGATTTTACAATGTATCTCGTTTATATCCAGTTACAAAGAATGACTATTGATTATTTTTGTTTAATGCTGGTGATGTAGCTTATAAGTATAATGGTTATAACTACTTATATATTTATTTCTTTTATATTTATTCATTTTATATTTATTTATAAAATATTAATTGATACTTTATTGTGCAGGGAAGATGATGTTTTATTGCATCTCCCTATGTTATCCCTTATGTCTTTCCATGTGGTTTCAATATATATTAATTTCCAAATTTATTATGAGTCAGTCATACTTGAAATCAGTGTTTTTAATCTGTTAACCACAATTATCTGGGAAGGAGATTGCAGTGACCTTATAGTGAGATCTGTGAAGGTTTGAAAAATATTATAAATTTTTACAGTTTGATATAAAAAAGTGGTCTTGTTTTGGAATTCAATATAAGGATTATTATTAATTAAATAGTTTAATAATCAGCACTTCATAAGAAGTTCAAGCACCCAGAAATAATTGAGCTGGGTTATGACCTGTGAACTTTAAACTCATGAATCTACCATTCCACATCTGCATCAAACTATACAATGCATTATTATAATCACGATTATTAATTTTTGTATGCAGTCATTACTACAAAAATATTCTTTATAGGAGTCTGTGTATTTACTTTTTTCTTTCTTTTTTCTAAATCTTTAAGACCTTTGATAAGCAACTTTAAATGTCTGATCCACTTTACGGTTTTAAATCTTAAAGTAAATTCTGTTGCCCCATTTCAACTTAGATGTTTCTGAACTATAGGTCTAATATCATATACATCTAAGATGATTTTTAAAAAAACCTAATTTTATATTATTAAGCATTGAAAGAGGATCCACATGAAAATATGATAAAAAGGGAATCAAAACAGGCAAAACTCTCAATACAGTAGTGCCACTCAGTGCAAGCCAGAGTAATCAATTGGTGCCAGAATGGGCAAAACTCTCCATACAGTAGTGCCACTCAGTGCAAGCCAGAGTAATCAATGGATGCCAGCATTCATTGATTACTCTGGCTTGCACTGAGTGGCACTACTGTATGGAGAGTTTTGCCTGTTTTAATAACAGTTATGAACAAGCATAAGAAATGGTGATCATGTGATGTTTAGTGGTTTAAAAAGGGGATCACAAGATGAAAAAAGTTGAGAAACATTGCTTTAAATATTTAAATATGATTATTTAACTTTTTTTATTTCTCAGATACGCACGCGCACATGCATACTGCATTTAAATAACATAATTATTTCTACTTTTTATATTTTTAAATTTTATATAAGCCTATAGTTTAATTATACAGCATATACCAGGATAAAGTTCTCTCTAATAGTCATTATACGGAAACAATAATGAAGAAGCCATTATTTACCGTGCTTGACGATTGCTGGCAGTTTCTAACCTTATTTTATTTTCTAGCTAAGATTAGCTAGTATCCGTTCACTGACCAACATTGGATAGGTAACTAGGTTGGCAATGGTCAGTTACTTGAAATAAAAATCTTAAACTTGCTTGAAAAATTTTCCAATTTTTTTCTAGCCCAAATGCGAACCTAGCTCATATGCGTGACATTTGGATAAGCTATTGCTTCATATGCATGCATATATATCGACATATTTTTTCAATTATAGATTTCTTTTGTTTAATTTATTGATGAGTATTTTCAACTTAGCTGAGTATTGTTTTTTAAAAAAAGTTCAATTACAATTACCTGTAAAAAGACAGAGAAACAGTAATAATTAACTTCCATAAAAATGGTTTTTTTTTCACGTGAAATTTTTAAAATTAGAAGCCGGCCCAAGCCTTCATTAGTTGCTTGTCTAAAGTACCGAATATATAGTACTTAGTTAAGGGAGATTAACAGAACGGTAATTGAAAAAGAAAATTTATTTTCAGAAGAAAATTAATTACATTCGAACAGTTCACCTGCTATAGATTGATTACTGTCATCTTCTTACAGCTATCAATCACTTTTCTTTGACTGACTTCTTTTATTAAACCTTTAATTTATTCAAGGTTTATTATTATTGACATTTTTCTAATCTTTAAGTTATACATAAATTCTGTGGTAAATATATCTATAGTGCGTATTTATCAGTAGATTTCATACATTACATTTCAGAGCATTTTCAATTTCCTGGAGTTATTAATAGATAAATGTATGTATAATTAACAATTTATTGCATGGTAAAGGTGGTATATCTGGCCATTATTTGAGATTTGAATACAGGGAAAACCTGGCAATTTTCTCAGCTTCCAAGCTAGCTTAGAATTTTTTTTTTCACTAGTTTGTTCACAATCTCCCTATCAAAATCTCTAGTAAATGGGTATCTAACTACTTATTTATTACAGGCTAGAAGCTAAAATAAAAATGAGAAATTGTAAATTTTAAATATTTGGCATTTACTTTGCCTGAGATTTTCAGATAATCACATTAATACTTATTATCAGATATATATTAAACTAGAAATTATCTCTAGCTCAGATGTAAACTTTAAACATTGGTTCGAGATTATCATATGTTTTTTTTGATTAAACATAAACATCAATCAATTGAAAAGTAATGAAGCTTGAGGAACATTTGGTTTTTTCAAATGACTTTATTCAAATGTTTCAGGACTGTGTGAAGAAGTAGAAGTTTTAAATATATCTAAAAATATTCACATGGATATATACAAAGATTAAGCACTATGCTGGAAACAAGTGTGCAATTAATCAAATCAAGTCTCAGTCCACCTATATAACATTCTAAAATTCTTAAAATCTTTTAAACCAATGGGGGGAAAACATCATACCAATTTCTCATATTCATCAATCATTTTTAACCATCATGACCTAATATAGGATGGAGATCTTTTCAAGTTTAATCCATCTTTTCTGATCTCTAGTCTCAGATCCATAAGTAAGAACTGGTTGAACAGATTTATTAAAAACCATATAGGCATATTTCCTTTTAATATTCAGTTATTTTTACCAAAAGTATTCCAAATAAGTTTAAATCTATGATTAATTTTATATACATATATTCTGTGATCCAAAAGGTTAATTCCTAGATGATCCAGAGAGTCAAACATTTGATGATCTTGCCATATATATGATAGGCCAATATTTATACAAATGCTGTGAATTTGTACTAGTTGGTACAATATTAACCTTTTTTAAATGTAAATATAAAATCAACTAGTACACAATCAAAGTTGGATTACCATATCTGTATAAAGATTCCAGGTATTTGGGCCTATTTAGAATTGAATTTTTACTCCTATTTCATACATATGCTCATCGATTGCTATTTCTCTATGAGTGTTATTTAACATATATAATGCTAAATTAGAAGTACATTTATTACTAAACATACAGTGCAGGTGTTTGGGAGAGAGGGGAGTGTCAGAGGAGTGTGAGTGTCAGAGGGGTGAGTGTCAGGGGGGATGATTCCTTAATGACTGTTACAAATAAAACAAAGCACTAGATAAATAAATATATCATTAAAGTCATTTCTATAAATAAAAATGGTTATAAAAATATATTTGGAAATTGTAGACCAATTTTCAAAATTATCAGTTCCAGTCAATTATTTGAATTAGTTGTATATGAATCTGTTAATATTTACTTGAAAAAAATTATTTTACAATGTCAGCAAGGGTTTATGTTAAACATTATGCATTTATTGATTTTGTGTCACAGACTATTGATAATCAAAATCAAGTTGATACAGCATTTAATAAAATTTCCCATTCTATTATTATTTCTAAGTGAGATTATCTAGTATTAACTAATCCATGATTAGAATGTTTGCACCTTTTTTTGCATAAAAGATTATATTTTGTTAAATATTTGGGGTTTGAATCAGATTAGTATTTTAATAATTCTGGGGTTTCTCAGGAATTTGATTTGGAATCATTTCTGCCTAAAATATATTAATTTTGGACTTAAATTATATTATATCTGATTGCTGTATTTCTTGCTTTGCTGATGGTATTAAGATTTATAAATATATTATGGCATCTAATAATTGCATGTATCTACAAAATTGTGTCAGTAGATTTGAATTATGGTTAAATTAAATAATCAATCTAAATAAGATTGAAATAAACAACTAATAATTAGTTGTAATATAGGGGATTTGAACACAGACTTTCAAGCAAAATATACTTCAATATATATTACTATAACAAATTAAACAATCACTTTCTTTTTTAAAATATATATATGTTCTCCAACATTATAAATATGTGATTTTATATATATGTTCATATAGTTTATATATAAATATATAGGGATTTGAACTCAGACTTTCAAGCACCCACCATCTATGCACACTATCTCATACAACTGATACACATGACTGCACACATGTAGAAAAGATAAATAATCACTAATATACATATTTCATGCTAAACCAGCACTCATCAGTTGGTCCAGATTATCATCTCTCACACATATATATATAATCAGTGCTCAGTTTATATTAAGATAGTAAATCTTCACACTTTAATGGACAGGCTTCAATCCACTCCAATCTCCAACTTTTCAGCCATCCATATCATTGAAAATCTGATGATGGAAATAAAGTTTTTGAAAAGAAGTTTAGAAGTTTGTGAAGTTATTCAAAATTTACTTGTATTTAAAATCTTACTAATCATTAGTTATTTATTTTAATCTTATTCAGATTAATTATTTATTTTATATATATGTTATAACATTGTGGACAAATAAATTATATTAGATATTTGGCTATTATAGTTATTCAGTGTTGAATTATGGTGCATAAATAATTACATGAACATAAACAAGGGTAAAACAAAAATCATTACTTGTTCTAGAAAAACAAATACTATATTATTTAATTATATATTAAAGAGAAATAATATTTTAAGATTAATATATATAAAGCTTTTGTTATTGTTTTAGATTCTAAATTACTATTCTCAATGTACAATATTTATGTTCTAAAGCATTTAAAGTTTTGGGTTACATTTTTAATGAAATAAGATTCCTTACTAGAGAAACATATGAGCATCTTTTATATCTTTAGTATTATCAATCCTAAACCATGGAAATGAGTACTATTGAATGCTGTACAAATTACAGTCCTCATGTTTCCTTAAAATTATTAAGAAATCTTGATGATGTTATGTTTCTTGCAAAAGGAGTTAAAGGGCAAATCAACATAGTAAATTACATTAGTGAAATTTCTTACAGTGTTTCTGACATTGTGTTAAGATTCTGCATTACTTAAACTTCCAAGATTATTTAATGCCTTTTATCATCATATTGATGTTTAGAATTTAACTATGAATAAAATAAACAGGGTCATCTATATATAAACACAAATTTAAAAAGATTTGCAAAGACAAATTCAATGTAAACTTTCGAACCCTCTATCACCGAACCAATTAATTAACAATACCAAAGACAAACTGCATGTCAAGTCATCTGTAAAATTAAATGCAGTCAACTTGCATGTAACTGAATATATTATGGTGAGTCATGGTTTAACCTTTCAACTAAATTGACCATGATAATATAATGGTTGGGGTGTATTTGATAGTTGGAGTCTTACCATATCTGCCATACAAGGTGCCACTAGGCTATTGGAACCTGGAAAATTTATATAGTAGGCAGATACTTACTGTTAAGATCCAACTTTATTTTATATTGACCATTAGCCCATACCACTAGCTCAAGGAGATGCAGAGATTTATAATAAGTACTTCTTAAGCATTTGAATAAAGAAAAATATTTAAATTCTAAAAATATATTTTTAATATTAAAAATAAAATAAACCACTGCCAGTAATAACACACAAAAAACTAAGGTAAAATAAACAAAAAATAAATGATAATTAATTCAAAATTTAGAATCAATTATTATGGCACATATATAAATATTTAAAATTGAGGAATAAATGTATCTTGATTTTAATATTAATTTTAAATTTAGATTATTATTTTTTTAAAATTTAAATCATTATTTAAGAAAGTCCACACAGATGGACATTTTAATAAATTTTACTTTAGAATGTTGAGTATAGATAGGATACATAGATTTCTCAGTTAAAAACTTTTCAAAACAATCATTCAATCTCAGACTAAAAGTTCATAGCTAAACCAACGCTTGCTTCCTGATATACGGATGCAACCAATGCAATAAGAAGATGCTAGCATAAAACCATGCTGGCAGGAATGTGCATCTGACAGCGTGATATTATTTGAAGGACATAATCCTCATCTAGTAAAGGAATGTGCATCTGTCTGGCGAAGGAATCATGTATATAA
The DNA here is from genome assembly GCA_028023455.1 of Epiperipatus broadwayi. Lineage (NCBI taxonomy): Eukaryota > Metazoa > Onychophora > Udeonychophora > Euonychophora > Peripatidae > Epiperipatus > Epiperipatus broadwayi. Next base: position 4,346,004 of record JAQFVV010012416.1, on the reverse strand, counting down.
AATAATTAAAGAGAAATGCTACATATGGGGGAGAGCGGTCTATCTGCTGACTTATAGTCCCTATCCATAGAGCCAATGGAAATCAATATCGCAGGAAATACCTCTGCGTACATTGCAACACAATGACTACATCTTTGGGGTCATGCATTCAGTTGCCCTGTATGCTAACACACTTCACATTACATTGATATAAACACCTATATATTTCTCTACCAGCAGTGACTCAACCATGAGACAAATAGCCTGAAATTAAAGCCCTTTAAAATAAACATAAATGATTAAAATATAAAGTTATTGATGGAATTGCAGAGGGAAATTTACAATAAACCCAATAGCACTCATCATAAGGTGCCACATTAACACCAATAACTTAAAAGATATATGAATAAATACATTTGGACACTCAGCATGAGGTGTCATATTTACCGATATATATATTTCACGCATATGAAAATCTTAAAAAAAACAAAACATAAACATTAACGAATCTATGTAGCTATCAACACCCAACTTAAATTTAATATATTTAAATAATTTAGTCAATAAATATTAATAAAGAAAATGGAAATTATTTAATTAAATTAGCAAACTCAAATATATAAAATTAAACATTAATAACTGATTTTGAAATTTTAATAAGTCAGATAAAAGTTCATTTTAAAAGTTATGTTTAGCTGGTTATTAAAAGCTTGTTAAATATTGATGATAGTTCTTAATTACTTTTTAAAATTTTATAGTTTGATATTCAATCTTGAAGTACTGTTTAGTATGAAAAATTTCCCAGGTCAACATATCTCTCTCACTCTATATATATATATTCCATGGAAACAACCTCAATTTCTGAAATACATGTGTAATGAGAGATTTCAGTCTGGGAAAATTTTCTGGCAAAATTTTACATTGGAACTTAATTCATGATTTAATAACAAACTTTGCTATAAATCTAAAAAAAAATCCATTTGTTACAAATATATCTTTAATGTATTAAATAATTTATTATGTGTTTAATGGCAAAAATAAAAAGTTCATATTCTCCACATATAAATATATATTATCATCATTATTATTATAAAGTAGTATATGAAAATTATTGGTACTTGAAGAAAATGGTTCTGTGCTAAATAAATCAATAGAAACAAATCTCATTACTATATATGACCACATTGCACAAGCAATTGAAGAATAGTAGATTGGATATTATCTATTTTGATATGTCTAAAGCCTTTGATAAAGTTGATCATAAGATCTTTCTTACTAAGCTCTATAACCTTGGTCTAGCAAATAATCTAATTTTTTGGTTTAAATTCTTTATAAAAACCAGAGCAGCTTTTAAGTTTAATGGCCAAATTTCTTCCCAATATTATTATTTTCTTCAAATGTCTTAAGATAATATTTTAGCTTCTTTACTTTTTAATATATACATTGATGACCTCAAAATCTGTCTATAATACTCCCATTTCCTATGTTATGCTGATGATTGTAAGATTTTAAGACACAACTACTTACTCTATCATGATTGTATATTGCTTCATTATGAGTTTTCTAAATGGTGTGAAAAATTTGAAAATTAGTCATTATGGACAATGATCTTCTGTACCTTACTCCAATAAATCTGAAATTTAAATATTATATTAATGATCTTAAAATAAACTCTGCTAATACTATTCAGGGACTTAGAATTATATGTTCCAGTAATGGCTGCTTTCATCATCATGTAGAATCAATAATAAATAAAGCCCTCAAGGCAATGGGATTATTAAAAAACATGGTAGTGCTTTTGGATACTCCATCATATATAAACTTTTTTTGGTTCTTTCTATTTTGGAATTCAGATCAGTTTTATGGAATCCACATTTAAAAAGAGATATAAGTAAAATACAATTCGTTTTCAAAAAATGTTCTAAATTTTATCAACTGAAAGATGTAATATATTTTTTTTTAGCTAGGGTAAAAACTAGATATGAAATTTTAATACACAGTCATTACCAAAAATAATACTTCTTATAACATGCCTTTCAAAACTTCATTTGGATTCTTGACAATATAAAATTTGTAGATGTGATATTTTGAAATTTCTCCCCTTTTTTCATTTACTTCAGTACTTACAATTTAGATTTTGATGATGAAAACCTTTTTCAACTTAATTTTCAAAAATTTTAAAATATATCTAATTAGTGATCCCCCCCCCCCCAATTAATCCGCTTGTTATGTATATATTATGTGCAATCTGTAATTGACATTTGGATGTAGATGTAAGTATTAAATAAACAATTAAATTAATTTTTATTATTGTGTATTGTCTGTTGTTAAACTTTATAAATATAGTATGATTATTGATATATCGTCTTTGTTCATTTTAATATTATAAAGTGTTAATATTCGATTGACCTTGTTAGACAATTCACTTACAATGGTATCAGTCTATTTAATTCGTTTGTTGCTGACTATTCAATAGACATTGCTAATATATATTTTAAAATGATTGAAAATTTGGTTATTGTATTACTTGTAATAATATTTTATATTTATTATTGTATTAACATGGATGGCTGAAGAGTTGGAGGGTGGAGAAGATTGAAGCCTGTTTACTAATTTAAAGTTTGAAGATTTGCTATCTCAATATAAACCAAGCGCTGGTTGCATATATGTGTGGGAGATGATGATTTGGACCAACTGTTGAGTGCTGGTTCAGCACGAAATATGTATATTGGAGATCATTTATCTTTTGCACGTGTGCGGTCATGCGTATGGTTGTACGACATAGAATGGATCGCTAAAGAAAGTTTGAATGTCTGTGTCCAATCCCCTATAATTACATTAAAACTCCCAGTATATATATAAAAATATACTTGTATTCAAAATATTGTATTGACATTTGCATATTTTGCATGTGTTTAACGTATATACGTTCTTTTTTATTGTGTAATTAATTTTGACAGCTGTTTCCTATATTTATAATTTATCATTGTATTAATCATTGAAAAATTATTCACTATATATATTTAATGTATATATATATATTCTTATCTTTGTTTATATTTTGGAATTTAGTGACTCATAAATAACACTTCACACAAATTTCTACTTGTTTGGAGTTATTCTCTTTTGTTTTATTTTATATACAGTATATTGTCCTTTAATATAACAAATTATTATTGTTATAATTATTGCTGTTGTTTTGTTGTGAAACGTTTTTTTTTTACTTTTACAATTTTAGAGATATTTATAACTAGAAAAAAATAAAAAAATTGTTCAAGTTTTTATCAAGTGAATGAAATTTGCAACATAATATATCTCGTATGTTAATTACAATATATATAACTATATTAATGATGTAATGATGGAGGGGCTGTTAGAGTTTATCACGTAGCACGATAATTGAGAGCTAAAATAAACTGAGACAAAGCAGAAGCAATGGCCAACTGCGGTGATGATGATTAAGTATTGTCATTTGGCCATAATAATCAATGTTGAGTTACTTTATCTGCCTTTTAAAAGAGAACTTGAAAAACATATTTGCATAACTATTGTAAAAAATATCAATAAACAAACACTAAAGATCACATAATTTACAAGGTGAAGTATACCATCTGTAGAATTATGTATTATTTACACACACATACATATTAGAGTGATGGCATTACATAAATTATTATTTAATTCAAAATACATTACATAAATTATTATTTAATTCAAAATACATACATAATAGAGAAAAGCTTTATAGTATGCAGACATCAATATAATCGAGCTAAGGTGAATATTGAGGCTAAATCTATTTTCTTTGAACAAGAGTTTAAACTTGGTCACAGCTTTGAACCTACATCTGCCAGAATTATCGATTCTGAAAGTAATGATGCTTAATGTAAAGTTAAAGAGATGCAGCATATTGCAAAAACATACATGCAATAAGCAAAAAAAAAAATCTTGTATCTCCCTTACAAAAAAAAGTGACTCATTTAAATGAACTTATTTACATTCTTCATTCAAATTTTATGCAAATCCCCTATCTCGTTTATTCTTTCACATGTTCCTCATATAATTATTGTTATGATTATGATTACCAGGTAGCCAAAAGCATGCTAAAGATACCATAGTGTTAGGATTAAATAAAGCCTTTATCTCTATATTTGTTGTATATATTTATTTTTTCCAAGAAAATTTTATTAAAATTTCGAAGTAAAATTCAGTAAAATTGTATAGTTTTGTCCAATGAGAAAAAAGTGTGACAATCGAGTAATAAAAATCATGGATTAAAAATTAAAATATAATAAAAGATTGAATGCTATAATAATGGTAGTTTTATATATATCGAAGTAGTAATAAGATTTTTTAGCAGCCATGTAACTCAGCAATATGTGAGAAATAAAGAAGGAGACCACTAGTGAGATGGTTGGATAAAATAAGGAAGTGTGTTGAGGTGATATGGAGAAGATAGATTAAATATCAGAGAAAATTTGGAGAGACTTCATCTTGCAGTGGATGAATAATGGTTGAAAATGATAATTTATGATGATAATAAACTGCATTTATTAAATGAGTGTAATGGATATGAACAGGAGATGGAGACTGTGGCTATGAAGTTGTTGCAAATTTTGAATAGTAATACAGGTTATAACATGTGGTATTAAAAAAAATAAAAACTCCAATACTTATATGACATTTAACAGTCATGTCCATCTATACCTATCTAATATGGAAAATACTTGAGGGTTTAAAACAAAGTCAATATGGAAAGGACTTGCAGGTTTAAAACAAATTCACTCCAGCATATATATTTTTTACATATAGTGTTTATTTACCAGATAACTCTTATTATTACAACCTATCATCACAATGATTTTTTTATATATTAGTAGTATTTGTGAAATATTTTTTTGGCCTGATGTATAATATCCATATTGTTGTGGTTATGAAAATGCCGTGATTTGAGGAGTACTCACACTTACGTACCCTTACCGATGTAGGCAAATTCTTAAGCTGACTCTTACCAAGCTTTACCAAGCACTTTAATCATGCATTTAATCAAATATAACTAGGTTGCAACTAGATATTCATTCAGAGATTATGGTAATTCTGAATACATTACCACATCCATGTTTCACACACATTGTGTACCAGAGAGTGTGAGGATAGAGATATATGAAACTAATTAAAACATATTTCAACAATAATAATAACTTGTGTTATAAATTATTAATAATGTTTAACTCATCTTTCATTTTTAAGTAAATATGTTCAAACCCCTTTTTAACTATGGGATAATTCATGCAACAATCCTGGGATCAAACACATGCAAGATGCTCACAGTTACTCTTATAATCAGCAACCAAAACATATTTATGCATGTTATATATAGAGCTCACAAATAATCTCTTAACAAGCTTGTTAAATTAGGTCATGTGATATATGACTTGATTCCTTTGTAATATTTATACATTATTTTTGTTTGTTATTGGTACTTTTTTCAGTGCATGAATAAATCTATATCTCTGCATTTGTGTATTCTTTACTGCAATCAATATATTTATAGTTTTAAAATAGCTTAAGAGTTTCTTGACCTTAGTGGGATATAAGAAAAGATGTAGTATGTTAACATCAGGGGCTGTAGTCAAGTGGAGATTATCCTAGGGTTGTAAATAATGATGTTTGATTTTATATTGATTGTGGTAATGTTTTATATACGTTACATGCATACTTGAGAGTTGATGGTCATTGCTTGGTTCTCAAGATTATTTTTGCTGGTTTTGCATGTCTGTCCATTACAATATGTTTGGGTAAATTAATCATTAAGAAAAAAAGTAAATAAGAGGAAAACTGTCCAAAAATACGATGTCACTGGTATGCAAATCTACATAATATTTTTAAGGAGCATGTGGCATTACTTCCACTTTAAGCTAGCACAGATTATTGTTTATAAACAAAGCAAAGCAAAACTCCATATAGTAGTGCCACCTCTGCTAAACAGAGTAATCAATGGATGCCAGAAAGCTTGTGCATAAAATCCCTATCTAATGCCTACTCATTCAATATCCCCAGACTAGTTTCTGGCTTGTGGCCTTCATCAGTGAGGAGCTTTGGATCTGAGAGCACTGCATCTAGATCTTAGGATCTAATGCAACCCTCTAGCAACCACCTTTTAGCTCTACTTAACTACAAAACTATGAGCATGAAATTGAAAACACAAAAAATATTTTCAATCCAAGCTCAATAGCCTATATACTCATATGGGTCTGAACTCAGTTCAGCACCCATACATTTTAGTGTCTTTGGCTTTTTAACAACCATAGCCACCACTACCCTATTAGGCAGGATCCTAAGTTCTAGATGCAGTGCTCTCAGATCCAAAGTTCCTTACTGACAAAGGCCACAAGCCAGAAACTAGTCTGGGGATATTGGATGAGTATGCATTAGATAGGGATTTTATGCACATGCCTTCTGGCATCCATTGATTACTCTGTTTAGCACATGTGGCACTACTATATGGAGTTTTGCTTTGCTTTGTTTATAAACAATTATGTGGTAGTATTGGAGATGTGATCATGTGATACTTGCTGATTTAACACAGATTATTGTGTGAAAGGTATTTAGATCTATTAGGAACTCAAAACAATACCAGAGTTATTGAAGTTATTGATTAGCCATTGAGATGAGCTGTCAGTGACAACAAGAACTAGACAACTTTCTTGAGAGCTACCAGAAGTCATTACAAGAAGGTAAGCTTATATTAAATTTACTAGTAAAACAACTTTAAGCCAGCATTGAAAGTCATAAATTACTATTATCATATTAAAGTATGACCATGATGAATTTGTTCACTATGTGCATTACAGAAAGATGTGTGTTAAATGCAAACCTTAGTTGAGTCATCATTTATTGTCTGAAAATATAATCACAGGTAAAGTATTGGATATAAAGACTAAGAGTATAATATAGTCTGTCTACTGCTTGCCACACATGACTGATAGTGTCCCAGGTCAGTAGTCTGCCCACAGACAACTGTGGATAAACAGAAATTCAGCAAAAAAACATGGGTATAAAATTGGTGCTGTGAAAAATTAAATTGTAAAAAATAAGATTAATCCAAACTAGGTTATACAAAATTACTGCTTTGACAAACCACCATTTATAAGATGTTCCAAAAATTGAAGAATTGACTTTTATAGAAAAGATAAATTTGATACTGTCAAAAGTATATTTCACACTGTGTATGTACTGTGTATTTGTGAGAACAGCAGATGATAAAAATTGACCCTGCTTTATAAATTATACTGGAAACTGATTTGGATGATGTCATGTGATCATATTTGCTGATTTAAATTTCAAATTCACTGGTGTTAGAGTTTTTTTATACATCTACTTAAGAAATTAGAGGCAAGTAAAAGTAATTCCTTATCTATCAATTGCAACTCAACTATGATCCTTGAAGGTGTTTTATTAAAATATTACATAAGCTTCTATACTGATTTGAAATATTCCATTTATTTGACAATTCTTATGGATAAAAGATGACTGCTGTCAAGCGTTGGTGGTCAAGTGGTCAGCACAGCTGCCTTACAAGCAGTTGTCCTAGGTTTGCAGGTTCACTTCCCGGTCAATGCTTTGACATATGAGAAAAAAAAGATGATTGCGTATGATTTTTAAAATAAATCACATATTATTTATATCTGATTTATTAGTTGAAAATAATTTCTTTTTGATAACAAAAAATATAATTAAACTAAAGCCATTACAAAGATTAAAAAGACTTTGAGAGACCATAAACAATTGTTTTAGTGGTAAAGTGATGGATTTGAGAGTTGAAGATTTTTGAAAAGCTCAGTGTTTCTTCTGGTACTTTAATATCTCACAACTTCCCAAATCACTAATCATTGGATTATTTTTTAAATAAAGACTCTTTATCATTGCTTGCATTGTGAATTTCTATGATCACTATTTATAATTGATTTGGTATCTATTAATTTTGTGTTCAATGCTATATGTGTAATGTCAAACTTTTATTAATGCTCTGTGTAGCATTGTGACAGAGTGGTAAATATAAGCCCCAAAAGGTTTCTGGATTGATTTCTAGTAAATTTTTCAAACAATTTCTGCTTGATCAATGAACCTAAGGTATAGCAGGTGTGCTCAATCTACCTGTTTTTGTGCTTTAAATATCACACAAACCTATAAGGTAATTAAACATATATTACTAAGTTATTGTCAATCATATAAGCTTCATTTAAGTCTATTTGATCTACCCTAAACATACATTCATTCAAAAAATTTGAAATAAAAACTTATATCACATTCTGTTAACATAGGAATGGCAGCGGTTTAAGTGTTTAATACCTCTAACTCATTGAAAATTGTAAAAATTAAAAGACTGAAGTGGAGTTGGCTGGACATATTGCTAGAAGAGATGATAATAGATGGGCAATTGAAATCTTAAACTGGATTCCAAGAGATTGTAAAAGACCCAGAAATAGACCACATGTGTGATGAATGGATGAAACAAGAAAGTGTGCAAGGTAATGTGGAGAAGAGAAGCTAAAGATCAGAGAAAATGGATTGAACTTGAAGAGATCTTCATCCTGCAGTGGATTGATAATGGTTGATGATGACGATGATATACTCTACATGATTTTGTTTAAATCAATATTTTTATATATTATCTAGATCTATTTTAAAATCTGTCATTGTATATAATTCTTATTCCTCTAGAAATAAAGCATTTTTGCTTGCATAGTTTATCTTTTATCCTTATCAAAAACATCCACCACCCCAAAAACTTATATCACACTCTGTTAACGTAGGAATGGTGGAGGTTTGGGTGTTTGATACTTCTAACTCATTGAATAAATGAAAAATGTTTGAAAAATGCATGAATAGTGTGATAATGGATGAGATGTTGCGATAGAGGGTGGAATGGTGTGGTTGAGATGATGGAGGTAATAACAACAATGTATATCAATAAACAGTTGTTAGATAGATCGACGCTCAACCGCCGGAAGCGCCAGCATAGGAATTGTTCCTTGGATCCACATTCCCAAGTTAAACCGCACAAGGAATTTTAATTGATAGGGATGTGCAGAGATAAAATAAAAATCAACTGCATTTTTTTTTTTTTTTTACGAAATTACTTTTTAAATTACAGTTCATTTTATTAAAAATTAATAAATCTTGTATACATCAATTTTGCATCATTTATAAAAGGAAACAACACAAAAAATATTTGATAATTAACTAACTTGAGAGAGCATTGCGATATAAAAAATGCGTTACATTTAACCCCTCTCCCTTCACGGATATTTTAAATCGAATAAGAGTTGCCTATTCTGCTTTCAAAGAAATTACTTTTAGTTGACTAAGTACAGTATAAAAATTAATCATTTTTGAAAAGCGAAGATATTGGGAAGGGGGGGGGGATTGTGTTTAAAGATAAAGACTCAATAAATATAATCCTTAAATCTTTCTTTTCAGAAAATATTAACGGAGAAAATATAATTTAATACTGTAATTGTATGTAAAAATCCGATAATAGTTTGAGTAATATACGAGATAAACCTATGTGGTACAAACTTTTGTAAAAATATGATAATAAAAAGATTTAGTTTTGTGCAATTATTAATGATGAAATTAAAAAAAAAATAGTCGAGTGGTTGATCAAATGATTCCCAAGCATAGAAAGTACGACCACAATCGTTTTAGCTTTTGAGTTTATCATTCATTTATTAATGTTCTAAACCATGCAGTATATTATCAATGATCAACTATTACATACAATATATTATTTTGTGCAATTACTAATGATTTGTATTATTGTACCAATACAATATCACTTGATTTTCGAACAGTATTGTAAACAACAGCAGCTTCATCTAGCCTACATAATGTAATAAAGAGTAATCAGTGATTACTAGCTGGTATGATAATACAAATTAATCCCCATGTATTGTTATTTTGTAAATTATATGATATTTCAATAATAATATAGGTGCTATTTGTTTGATATCAACAGAATCAAGAACCTGGATTTTCTCTTGGGATAAATACTGAACATGTCTTAAAATAAAAGCAATGATAGGAAAACGGGGTATTGGTGAATAGCAGGTAAATAAATATATTCTGCTATTAATATATTGCAAAAAAAAGTTAATCAACATTTCCAGGCTATTTCATGTTACTATTGTCTGTCAGCCACATCAGCAACATTTCAGACCTCTTTTTGGATATGGATACAGCGAGGTGACATAGGCTTTTTTCATACTGCAAGATCTGATAACTCAAAATGCCCATTAAGATTCAAGATAGTTAGTAAAATTTGCAGATCAGCAACTCCTTTGAGGCTCATCTCCATGGAATCTGACCCTCTTGCATATGTGTAAGCCATACTGCATAGTATACTCACCAACTGCTGATTTTTTTTATAATGAATAGGGGTATTGGATAATTTATTTAAAACCAAGAGAGTATGGAGACCAAAAAGACTGGGAACACCTGATCTGATTCATTAGAGAAGAATGTGATGCTTGAAAAGCTGGAAAGAATAAAATTGTCAATGATAATGGATATGAAAAATTAAACAAATGATAGATCTGACAATATTTTTAGATATATATGTAGAGAGAGACAATCACAAATATATTTTCATTACTTATGTTGCGTTTTTGTTTCAATAATGCAAATAATATAATAGAATGGTTTTGATGATCAGAGGTTCATAAGAATTACAAGTGCTGGAGTGCAAACATGTGATCCATAAATCTTGAGCTTCAGAGTACATCATTCTACCACTGCATTAATTATTCAAGATGGATATTTATATTTGAATATGCAAATTATGAGAAGTCTCATGTGTATATTTTCAAATGTTTTTATTTGCAGCTAATAAGATTTAAATATATACATGATATTTCATATATTTACTTTATATCCATACATATATACATAATCACATTTTATTGTTTATCTGTAATAATTTAGCATATGTATATTACTATCCCTGGGGAAGTTTGCTATTTTTCTTTCATCCATTTCCTGTTTATTCTTTCATCTGTTTTCTGCTTTTGTGGTGTCTATTTATTATTCTTAATATGTAAATGGTATAATTTATATATTCCACTGGTTCTATAATTTATTGCTATTAGCTCTTTTATTTATATCATTGTAGTTATTTGTAATGTATCAAGCCTCCTTTATTTTTTTCTTTTTGTCATTACATTTTCACTAGCTTGATGACTTGTGTGGATCAAAACTGTATCATGGTCTAGGAATGTATCTAATTGTGTTGCACTATTTTTGTGATAATATTGTTCTGAGATTCTTCGTAATACATCCCTGTGCTTCCTAGGTTATTCCACTGAATATTGTAGATTATTTTCAGGATTTTCTCATTTTTCTTTTTGTAGTTTGTCCTTGGTATTGTTGATCTGTCTGTTAAGACTGGGTTGAATTCAGAAGCTAATGTTATACCATTGCCTGTAAATATTCCTTATCTGCCATTTTTGATATGTAAGGCATTGCAATCAATGTTTTGTTATCATATTGCCATCTTAAATTCTCTTTTGTTTTGGTGTAATTTCTTTAGTGAGTGCTTCTTGGTTATAACTTAAGCTGCCTAGGTTTTTCATGTATGCTTTGATGTTGTGTTTTTGGTTTTCTTTGTATTTGCAGAGTCATTAGTTTTATTGAGGAATCCTTTAAATCCTGCCAGTTGTATGATATCTAGATTTTTGAGTGTGAGGAAATTTCATCTCTTATTTCCAATGGATTTATCATCATTTTGTACTTCGAGTTATTTTTTGCTTTTATTAATTATTAATTCTAGGAATTTAGTGTGATGTTTTTATTTTCAATAATCCATTGCAGCAATGATTCATTAGTTAATCCATTATATATAAGCAAAAGCTTGTAAAAATACAAGAAAGGATATAATTTCTGAATAAATGCTTAATGAACCAGGTATTCTCAAAATGCTGCCTTGTAAAAGTGACAGATCTAACTACCAACATAACAAAGCAATAAACTATATTTACTAAAATAAACAATAAAAGGAGGTAGAAAAACTTAGCATATGTAAAAAGTAAGGGGAAAAGGCTAATGTACTATTGCATAATACCTCAACAAATAATGTCACACTGTAAAACTCTATCAAAAAACCTAGACATCAAGCATGGCATAAAATTAGAATTCCTTGTGAAAAAACAAAGAAAAAGAATAAATACCATCACAGATGTCATCAATCATCTAAGAAAAAAATCACACCAAAAAAATAAAATAAAAAAAGCTGCTAAAATATGACTTGAATTACAGTGGGTAGCTCATGAAAAAATTCCCATATAGAGACCATTGCAGAGTTTAAACCTTGACATGAAAATATCTCAAACAAAGACATAATATTAAAAAAATGGTACCAGTGCCTATCAAATCTACAAATAACAGATGAAATAAAGTAATCCAAAACTTTAATAGATTTGCTACCAAGAATAAAATAATTTTCTTAAAAGAAGCTAAAGAAAACAAATTCATACTAATGGACTAAATAGATTACTTAAACAAAATTAAACAACAAGTTGAGAGATTAAAATTTAATAAAATAGCAACAGACAACATGAAAACTATTAAGGATATATTTATAAACTCTATATTAAAAATACAACAAGCAGGTATATAATAGAATATTTTAAAATATGCTACATTATCTCCTTGGATGCTCTTAAATATCTAACTACACAAAAGAACTATCTCTAATGACTAATGGTAGGCTTCAGTGGAGCACATTACTACAAAGCTGGTCTAAACAGTCAAACATACATGTAATAAAGAATAAGTACAGACTCACATCACTGGACAAAACAAAGCTGCACATTTTCAGTACCCTAAAAAACATCAATAAACATAACTAAAAACTAGCTAGATGAAAGTGGTTATAACAAACAAAATCCGATTCATCACTGATATACTAGAATGGATTGATATCGACATCACACCTAAATTCAATAACAAATATAGGATGAAAGACTCATAACCAATGAGGCTGTCACCCAGCAAAATAAAATGTAGCCTAATACTGGAAAAAAACAGAAGAAAGCATCATTAAAGCCTTCTTAGGAAAAGATCAATATATTATAAGCAAAAGATATATAGATCATACACTCGTTTGTGTATCTGCACAGACAATAACAGAAATGCACATATTATTAACTACTGAATCATTACTTCAAGGATCACTGAAAATGAAATCACCACAAAAAGTATTAAATTTGTAGATTTAATAATTAATAAAAACAAAAACAACTTGGGCTACAAAATACCGATAAAACCAAAGGGGTGCAATCCACCCACAATCAAAAATTGTGATGTTATACAAACTAGCAGAATATAAAGGATTCACAAACATGAAGCAGACTGAAAACACAATGTTAAAGCATTTGTGAAAGACCTAAGCAATATAGGTCACCGCCGAGAAATACACAACAAAGGAATTCAAAAATTTAAGATGATTAGATGACAACAAAGCATAAATTACAATGCCTTAGATACATAGCAGATAAAATAAAGTACAATTTGCAAACAAAGGTACAATATACCAAAGATAAACAAGAGAAGAAAAAATAAGGGAATTCCATAAATAGTTTATGAGGTTTAGTGCAATGACTCAGGATGCACAGCATCATATCCTATACAAATATGAAAAAAAAAAAAAGAACGGAATATATATCTGTGTTCTTAGATTATAAAAAAGAACATAGACACAGCTTTAATCCACAAAATAATAAGCTAAGTGAGTGTGCTTAGAACATGTTAACAAAATGAGGAAAATAAAAAAGGTTTAATACGCTATAAATACATTATAAAGAAAAGAGATAATAGTGTCCAATTATCGAACCAAGGGAATATATAAATTATTCCATTTATATATTAAGAGTAATAGATAATAAAAAAGTAGAAAACCAAAAACAGCTACTATTATAGTGCTCACCATCAAAAGTTCCACTAAGTCTGTGAAATGATGAAAGAAAAACAACACATTTTGCCAGGCATATTAACGTATTTAGCAAAGTCATTTTATATATATGCATGTGTACTATTTGAACTATATTTCAACACTATTCTATGTTCATTTTAAAAATATATTCCTAGAAATGAATATAGATTAATAAATTATTCAAAAAATCACAAAATTATGTAATAATATTAATTAATTATCCAACATTTACAAATCCATCTATATTTATCATTTGTTTACAAAAATTGTCTTAACAATTAATTAAATCAATAATAATAAATACGTAAAAATAAATCATTCATATAAATATATACTTTCTAAAACAGCAACAACAAAAAAATTGTAGAAAAAATTTTGATTCGTATAATAAATAAAATTTATAAGTTTGTTGGAATATAATTGATATATCGAAATTTATGGACCAATTTTGAAAGTAAAAAGAAGCTATTTATTTAATTGGTCAGGATTTAAGTAATTTTAAATTGTAATCATTTTTATTTCAATATCATCTTGAGATAATTCAAATTGGTATGAAATATTTATGATATTTAAATTATTTTAAATTTTATTATTGGAAAAAAGAATTATAAAATATATTTTCAATAAAATATCGAATTAATTTTACATCTATTTTTTTTCACATCTCATCAATAAATTCTTTGAAGCTCCATTTAACGATATTGTGATTTTTCTAAAATCTAATTTAATAAATTACTATATAATTTCACTTTTCTATACTTATTAAGTATTATTTAAAAGTTCTTATTAACTTACCTGCCAATTTTTTTTATCTTTACTTTGAAGATTTAATTTGTTAAATTTGGATATAAATTGAAACAAGACGGATATACTTAATTACCATTTTGTGTTTACAATAATTAATTTTTTCAGAAAATAGTAATAATAAGGGTCTAATTAATTTAGAAAAAAATCTTTCAAAAAATTTATCAAGTTCCTCTAGAGCAGTGACTCTCAACTTTCGTAATGATGCGACCCTTTAATACAGTTCCTTATGTTGTGGCGAACCCCAATCTGTAATTTTGCTACTGTTATGAATCGAAAATATGTGTTTTCTAATGTTTAGGCAACTCTGTGAAAGAATTGTTCGACCCTCAAAGGGGTCATGACACATAGGTTGAGAACCACTTCTCTAGAGCCTTCATTTTCATTTTGTAGTTTTTGCTATATTTTTTCCACATAGAGCTCAATGCTAGTGGAAACACATGTAAGAGAAGAATAATATACACTGGAAGATTTGGTACAGCTTGGTATAAACAGAAAAGAAAAAGAAGAATGAGGTGGTGGTATAAGAGTTATGTCAAAAAAATATTTAAATACTGTAAAGTGTCAAGAACATTTGTGGTTTGAGATAAGTTTAGGAAGACAAGAATGGATAGTGGAGATAGTCAAACTATAATAAGAGTGGAAGAATAACATATAATGAATGCCTAATTAAGGATATACAGAATTTAAAAAAGGGGAAAAAATAATGGTTATAGGGGGTATGAATGGGCATATTTATTAAACTATGCAAAATTATTATTTTCAAAAATTTTCTCAATGTAATCTCATGTTTGGAAACCAAATTACAAAGAATGAAAACTATCAAAGAGTGAAAGTAATACTAAAAATGTAAAGGTAGAATTTTGATCACTATGGAACTATCAGGAAATTATTGACCTTTGCAGATTTTTTTTTCAATTGATAAATCAAAAGTTGCTAGTTCACAGTTTTAGCATTTTAAAAAAACTATAGAAATCTCAGTAAAAAACACCATAGAAGGAGAATCTAAAATAGCAGAACTGTATTACATACTGGTCCTGTTATGAATGGACTAATATTTTGTCACTAAATTGTGTTTTTGTATTCTGTATTCAGCAATTAATTTTTAAAAAATGATTACAACAAACAAAAACGTTTCCTCTTTTTTATTTTAGTGCCATCTATTGGAAGTTTAAATAATTAGTTGGTTACTAAGCAATATGCAATTTAATCCCCATCCATGGACTGATTTCTCACTTTTGTTGATCAATGAGAAACAGGTTCAAAGATGAAAATTATACAGAGTTTATCCGTAAGTCATTTTAACTTTTTTTAAAATACAAACCAATATTTTGAAATTAAAAGACTCTAAGGCTTAAATAGATATTACTAAAATAAATAAATAAAAAGGTTCTTGTTTACATTAGTAAACTGAAAAATTCAAATGATATTGTATTATATATTTACCAATAATTTGTTCATTGCTAGTACATTTCTTCATGTAAAAAATGTTATGAATAAGTAATATTTACAGTTACACTTATAATTTGGTGTTAACTTATAAATCCTCACTTTTGTTAAAATCATTGAAAGTTTTCTCAGAAACAGTGCAGTTGTTTTGTAACTTTAAATCATAGTATTAACATTATCCCAAGTGAAAATGAAATGTGTTTTTTTTTTTTAAAAAAATAGATTCTAATGTAATGCTTTTATTGATGTTAAATTGGAAAAAAATCTGAAGAAGTCAGTTTCTTATAGACTGCAGCTCAGATCAGAAGTTTTCTTCTTTATTTTTGCCAGAAGAAAATGCCAAAGGGTGTTTTCATCCTGCTGGTCTACTTTTCACATGAAGATTTTGACCTGTAATGAAATATTATTTTTCGCTTGTTTATAAAGTATTTTTAATCATTTTTACACACTAATCGGTTGTTTATTATAAAGAAATATTTAGGTAAATGTTCAATGTATTCATTTATGGTTTATTTTTAGTAGTAGAAGTTAATGAACTTGACTGAAATATAAGACTTTTTATTATGTCATTATCTGTGTTTTGTAATAAAATATCAGATTTTAAAGCAGAATTTGATAGACTTATTATAATCTACACTTGTTCACATTAAAAAAAGAAAAAAATTATGTTTTCATTAAAAATATAAACATAAACATCTGTGTCCCATTTATGGAACATTGTCATATTTACATGTCAGTTTTTAAATATTCATTTATAAAATGTAATTAAAAAGAAATGAAGTCCATTGTACTGAGTTTTAGTGTAAAATAAAGATTTTATACAAACAGAAAGGTTGAGTATTTCCAAAAACTCTCACCGGATGGAGCAATAAAAAATATCGGGATGCAAAAGGATTAAACATGTATCGATTATTAGATAACTAAATAACTACAATGGTCAAATATCCAATATTATTTATTTGTCTACAAAGCTATAACATATATATAAATTAAATAATCAAATTGAATAAGAGTGAAATAAACACCTAATGATAATTATACTTTAATTAAATATATTGAGCAGTCTCAATGGAGATAAAAGCTGGTTAGTATAATTAAATATCTTGCGATTGTTTCAATTGAGATGAAATCTGGTTAGATAATTATTAAAATATAATTATCATTAATTGTTTATTTCAATCTTATTTAGATTGATAATTTAATTTAGATGATTAGATGTAATATATCAAGGTTTCACATTGCCAAATTAATTTTTTATATATGTAATCTCCAATTTGAATAATTTAAATAGGGAAAAGTGGAATATATTTTTTCTGCATATATATTATTTAATATATCTTTAAAAATAAAGAAAATATTATTAGAAGTTGCAAAATTATCTTTAAAAATAAAAAAGAGAGGTTTTTGAATAATAAATTATTTCATGTTTACCACCTTGTAAGTTCATCCTTTAAAATAAATACACCTGGGTCTCATTTTATGCAGGTTATTTTAATACGATTTTGAAGTTATGTGATTCATATTTCTTCTTAATATCTTTCATATTTCACTATATTTATTAGATATCAAGAAATTTAAATTATTAATAACTTATTTTGACTTGAAATACTTTTTTTTCAAAAATATAATGTTATATTAGCAGCTAATGTGAATATGGTCTGAAGCTGTATTTAAACTCTTAGCTTCTATGTAAATAACCTATTTATACTAATGAGCAAATAATAATAATAGATTTATACTTACATATAAAAATATCGCAATAAATATTCAAAAAATTTAAACTTTTGAAACGTATTATGTTATATATAACAGAAATAAATAATCTTTTAGATTTTTAAAATAAAAATGAAGATTTTATAAAGTGAAAATAATCTTTCTAATGATAATGTACAATCTTTTTGTCTTGATTGCATCTCATTTTAAATATAAAAACAGAAAATCATTAACACAGCACAAGACTGAAAATGACGCTAGTTGTATACGCATCATGAATAAAAATAAATTAGCTTAAATGCTTTCTCTGTGCATAATTGCTGAGAGATTCTTGACTTCATTTAAGGAGAAGCCACAATACATCACATCACATCGAATCTGACTTCTTACCAGTTTACAAATGAATGCTAGCGATAATGATTAAAATATATATGAAAAATGTAAAATTAAATACTGTAGTAATAAAAAAAATAAAAAAAGTTTGTCTTGTATTAATATTTTTCAAATATTTGAAATATTTTATTAGTCATACTTTATTTTCTTATTTTTTTAATGCGAATTTTAAAGTAATTTTTCTTTGTTGCTTTGCTTTTATGTGAATTCTGAAAATTACAGCTCCTATCCCTCATTTTTCAAGGTAAATTAAGTCTATTTTTGTGTGATTCTTTTAATGCGGGTTTTCTGTGGAACCTATCTATCACATAAAATGAAATCTAGGTGTACTTTATATATATATTGTGACCATACTATTTGCCACAATTCTTTTAAAATATGTAATATAGTCAGTTTTATATGAAAAAATTAATTTTTATTTAACAGTTACTATTCTATGTTATTTTTGTGTTTAAAGCAAATTAAAATATAACATTTAATGGACTGAAAAGCTTATCTAAATTATTTTAAAGTATAGTATTTAAACATATTAGTAAAATTAATAATATAATATTATATTTATAGTTCAATACTAGTTAGTAATTATGCAAGTTAAGAATATAATCTTAAAATAACAATTTTAGTTATAAAATTTTAATGTTATGTAAGACTTTATAATGTGTTTTAAATATTTTTTTTAATCTCAGTTAATTATTTTAAATTATATAATAGTGACATCATAAAGTCTGCAATGTATGTGTTCATTTGTATGCACACATGTTCTTGCTAAATTAAGTCATTTTAGTTCCTTGTTACTAAAGTGGATTTAATAATTATATTAAAATTAAGTTTTTAAAATTGATGTATCAATTTTAGTATTGTAAATTATTTTAAATTTTGTTAAAAAATGTAGCAAACTTAATATTAAAATTATTATAATAATATTTTATATTTTAAATTCATATTAATAAAAATAGTTTTATTATTTAAAAGTATAATTAAATATAATATTTAAGTGAGAGTTAAATCAATTATTTAATATTAAAAAAATTAAATAAATAAATTATTTATCCCCCCAGACAGAAATTAATTTATATGTAAATTCTTCTTGTCTGAAAACTGAAATAGTCATTCAAATTATGAAAGATAAAGGATATAAATAAAGGTGTTCAGTAGTCAGTTAGTTAATGTGTGTTATTAATTTTTTTCTTTCCAATCAAGTAAAAAATTAAAGTTATAATTTTTCTTAAATATTTTTTTCCTGTTAATAAAGTGTTAAAAGTATATTCTAAAATGATGAATAATATTTAAGAAGTTATTTTAATTTATTTTGTTATGGAGTGAAAATTAAAATATTCCCTATTAGTACTGCATATGAAACAGACTTCAATTGTGATAATTAGGGGAGACAAAATGAGTTATCCAACAGATGTATTGATAGTCAGAAGACGATGCTGAAGATGGTGCCATACAGATCCAAAATTTACATTTAGAAGTCATAAAAAAATTACTTTTAAAAATATTTGTATGGTTGTAATGAAAGGACAATATTCTTTTATTTTAGTGCTTAATCCTGAAAAGCAGAGACTTTTATGAAATAATTATATCCATTTTTACTTGAGAAAAGTCATTAAAACCTATTTTAAAATTTCCCTTCCATTTAAGAAGAGAAGAATGAATGCCAGCTAACAAATGTGCAAAAATAAAATTAATATTTACTAGTGCTACTTGTTATTTGTAAATATTTTCTTTTTTATAATATATTTACTAATCTTTGAAGAGACTGAATAATTATAAAATATTTTTCAAGTTCTGTGAAAATTTTGGTATGAAGTAAATATGAATTGCCGGAAGATGAGCTTTATAAAGTTTAAATGCTGAAGTATAAGTTATAAATTAGCAGTCACACTATAAATATTGTTTTAAACACTTATTAAACCCATAAAGGAGAATATTGTTTCGGTGCTTAAAATACTGAAAATCTTGCAAATAATTAATAATTGAATGCATATAAGTGGAAATTTTTTTAAAAGAAAATAACTATTCACTGATAAAGTTAACATTATATATGATATTTTTTATATATGAAAAATTGAATGAAAGCTTGAAATTGAAACATTTCTACAATGTTTTATTAAATCTGGATAAATGATAAAACTTTTAAATATGAATTATTAAATAATGAACTTTTATTGTGAAATTTTCATGAAATTTTGTCATCTTGGAGAAATGGAACAAACTTTATTTTAAAAGTACTGTTATCATGAAGAAATGGACAAAATTTTAATTGTATTTTATTGGATTTAATATTTTACATTTGTGCTGAAAAGAGTTCAGAGCGTGCAACATATAGAGAGCAGAGAAAGAGAGGTAGAAACAAAATCACTATTAATGAACTTCAGGTAGTAATGAAAACCACTTTCTGTTGCAAGCTTAAGGGCAAATAAGAAACCAAGAACATTTTTAGTAATTTATTCTTTTGTTTTATTTTATTTTCTAATTAAAAAATAGTTAATAGTTATTTATTTTAGAGTTAAGATATGATTTAATATTTACATGTTATATAAAGTTTATTTAAATATTTAATATTATGAAATAAAGAAAAATAAAAAGGTAATAGAAAATTTAATATTTTCTGCAAAGGTAATAGGTCTATAACTTTCAAATGCAAGGACATCACCTAGAAAGGATGGATTCACATTATTAATTCTAAGGATAGGATTAAGGTAAAATATTAATGATATATATTGAAATTTTAGATGTGTATTTCATTATTATGAAAGTGCTAAATAAGAAAAACCAAGTGGTATGTTTTTGTTATTTATGTATACTAATTGATGTTTTGAATACTGTATGTGAGTATAAATATACTTGTTATGTATCTAAAATTTAATTAGATAATACATGAATGTAAGAGTATACATATTATATATTGTGTTTTTTAAAATACTCATGAATAATTATTAATATAATACTGCAATCAGTATCTGTTTAGATATAACTTTGTCTGTTTGATCTCTGAATTATTTTATAAAGAAAGGATTTGAAAGAAAGTATTAATATTGTGGAATATTTAAAATCATTTGTAGATATAATATGAAATCTTTTTGATATTATAATATATGTTAAAGATGAAATTTAGAAATTATTTTATGTTTAGATGATAGAATTTATTTGCGACGTTGAAGGAGATATTCTGAGTGTATACGATAAATAGTAGTGGTTCAGGATAGCAGTAGTAGGAATGGAATCCTGGGACATTTGAATATGAAATATTATTTATTGAATATAGCTTTGTGAATTTCTAAGTTAAATACAGTTATCAGAGTTCTCACAAATCAGTAAATGCCCAGGTAGAAGCTATGATGGGAATTTAAGATAGTCATAAGAATATGTGGCCCTAACTCTGCACCTACGATTTTATTACTTGTTTCGAGTTATTATAGTTTTGTGTCCCTCACTTTAATCACTTTTTATCATCACTGGATCCTACATCATAATTGTTATAGTTTATAAAATGTTTGAAGTATAATGGCCAGATTATAAAATGTTGTAGAATTTGATGAAAGCTAGAAGAGAAAGATTTATCACAAATGATGTTTATTTAATGTGAAGTAAAGTTAAACAAATGATTTGATATTTCTAATACTATTAAAAGAGATCAAGACAGTATTAAATGCATATTCTGATTATAAAAATATGAATGAAAGTGAAATCTTAATGTTACGAACATCAACAAATTGATCTTTAGATTATTAAAAATTAATATGCTTATTTTAATGAATAAAGTAAATTGAAGCATAGTGGTGTTATAGAGTTATTATAAAGTTATAGTATTATAAATTACAGAATGGAAAACTTATTATTAAAACATATTTTTCTTTATTAATGTATAGCAATATTAGTAAGCTACCTGGATAATGAAGGTGAATATTTTATGGAAATAGTTATAAAAAGCTATCATGGTCTAGGAATAGTTTTATTTAGTGAACCTATAATTAGTTATGGATATGTCTTGGAATAATAATCCTCATAATGCATATTAATATTATAGTTTTAGAAAAGGTAACAGGATTGCCATCGAATTATAGTATGTTTTTTTTATATTATTACTTAATAGTATATACAAGCGCTTTAACACGTTGGGTGAAGAAGCTGTTAATGGTAAAAAAACAATCAAAATAAATTAATGCAGGCCTAGCGCTTTTGAGGGTTTGTTTCTCACATTCATGGCCAAAACAGATTTTAATTCGTTGTTGTGATATTGATAAATGGTAATGTATGTAAATGCGTATGCAAATTAAGTTGTCCATTTTCTGGGGATAGCAAAACATGTGGCACGTCTATTGATCGCGTTATTATCGTTGAAGATAAAAATAAGCTTCTTTAATCTTCCTCTTACAATTGGAAACTATTTATGACGATGATTATTGCATTTTTATGGTGTGTATATATATATTTAATATAATTTTGTTTGAATTTTAAACATCTGAAGTTTTGTAAATATTATATTTTGTAAATTTTTAAATAATATTTGTTAAAATAAATTTGTTAATGTTGTTTTAAATTTATATTACGTCTTGAGAGTTTCTTCCCTTGTTATGTCCAAGTTATTATTGATCTTCATCGCTACACGCATGTATTATAAAAATTAATTATATATTCATAATACTGCACATGATTTATAAATGATACAATATGATAATAAGATTATAATTGGTGAAGATGTTATTATTAAACATGAAAAGTGTATAATGCTAATTTTATTAATTATCTGATTTGATAATTATATCAAAACTTTATATTTCTTAATATGCCACATAAAAAATCATAGAATGCATAATATAACATGAAATATTTTGAACTTCTCAAAGATAATAAATATTATTTTGTAATAGTCTATAATTTTAAATTGTTTCATTGATTGGGGAAATGGAGTAAATGTGTTTTATAATAAGAGTCTTGGAGTATTTAATTTATTTGTTATTGTTGTTTTGGTATAGCTTGGTATATGTAAAATCCCTCACTATATGTAGCTATATTATTTGATGTGTAATTGTTGGAATAATAAAATGAATCTGAGATTATGATTAAGCTTAAGAGGTGGGTTAAGGTGATAATATGTTGGGAATTTTATTTATTGATGTCTTATTACATTTCATAAAAGAGTGTTTAATATTTTAGTGATTTAATATAATCTTGTAATTGCTAATTATAATTTATTTTACGTAATAGGTGAGTAATGGGAATATTATTGATAGTTTATAAAAGTAGGTAGGATGATATTCAGATGCCATTGGGAGTATATCTTTTGGGGTAAACTAACCGTGCACCTTACTAAATGCTTTATGGTGAGTCTCGTGACTTTTAATATTTTTATCGAATCATTTTGTTAATAAAGTAAGTTAGTTATTTAATTTTAAATTGGGTCTTTATTTGATTAGTGATTAAATTAATTATTTAAATGATAAGTATAATTTTCTAGTCAAGCGTTGTTAGCCGAGAGGTCAGCGCAGCCGCCTTGCAAGCAAGCAGTTGGTTGCAGGTTTGCCCCCCCCCCCGGCCGATGCTATGACATATAAAAAAAAGTATAATTTTCTAGATGTATTATTTATATATAAATAAGCTAGTTACATGTTAAAGTTAGAAATAGCGATTTAGTGTTTTACGCAGCTTGATTAACTGATGAGTTATGATAGAGAGCTAGTGGTGCTTGAATAGCTGAATGATGGAGTCTCTGTTAGTAAGGTTACAATGTATATATAAAACATACTTTTAAACGCAGTATATCAATATTTCAAAATGATAAAACATAAAAAAAAAGCTTTGCTTTGATTTGCATTTTAGAAATCTCTTATACCCATTAACTACTCGATTATAGCTGCTATCTTGAAACACTAACTAAAACTAAAATATATAAGTGCCATAGATTTATCTCATATAAAAATGAGAATAACTACAAAAAATAAATGAAGACATATGTAGGCACTGGGCAGTAATTGCAGTATTAACATTTATTATTGCAGATTAGTCGATGAAAGAGTTAATATTGATAACACACTAATGGGTGATAAGTTTAAAATAACAGCTCAGAATGAAATTTTATCATAAATATTATTAACCAAAATTTACTCTATTCAATAGAATACATAGAATAATGTTTTTATGATGTTTATAATTACTATTTAATATTGCAAAATATCATGATTTTGATATTTCCAGGAAAAGGCTTAAAGGAATATAAACATAGACTAAACTAATCCAGCTTATTATTAAACACATTCTAACAAAAGCAGTAAGCTGTTTACTTTGTTCTGAGAGCATGAAAAATAGTAGATGCACTAATGGATAAAACTTTTTGCATATTTTGCAATAGCAGCAGTTTGAAGTTAATTGATTGTTTATGGAAAATGGATAGCCTTAAAGATATAAAGTATGCACAAGACTATAGCAAAAATAACAAACTTGATTAACATGCCAGTATTATCATTCATTAAGTGATACCAAATACCCATTTACTGATCACTACTAAATGCCCATCTGAATGGTCTATAAATTGCCCATATAAAAAATTCTAGACCTATTTGCAAGTTTAGAAAATTTCATACTTCATCCACCCTAGATTCCAACCCAATTTTATATCTAGTAAATCAATGCACTAAACACTTTATTATAAGATTTAGAATGTTGATTGGACAAATCACCACAGTGATTACCAAATAATATCTAACCAAGAAATAGATTGTAAAAAAATTGGAAAGAGGTAATGATGCCAAAAGAGATTTCTAATAGGAATCAGATAATGAATTGGCTATTTGCAGAAGTAGATGAGCTCTAGTCATTTTTGCAATGAGTTGCCCTTATCACAAAACATTCATAGTATAACATATAGAAGAGATCTATTGTGATAGGAATAATATTTTTATATGTTCTGTGACAAAAGTTTACCTTGCTATCAATGATTTGTCAATTCAACTTGACAACTACCATAACTTAACTGCTATATCTCAGTTGAATACTATTTTATTACTATGTGTCTTTTATGATCACTATCAGCCTACATTAAAAACAGAAATTGCCTTTGTTTACTTACTTCCAGAAACCATCATTAACAATCTTGATATTCAAAGGATACTAAATAGGACTGGTATAATGGATGCCTTTGAAATAGAATTCAATAGAATAAATTACTGCTACTAATCCAAATATTAATCTTAGAAAGCCATGGGATAATATATTTGGTAGCTAGATACTGGCATGTTGATAACTTAAAAAAATATCATTACCATTTTTGTGACAATGTTCTCACAGAATGAAAAATGAACACCAATCACCAACTGAACTTTATTCAGTATCAACCAATCACTCAAAAGAATGATGTCAAAAAGATGCACTTTTTGAATATCTTCCAATACAAGTGTATTGTGAAAATAATACAATATGGAGTATTTCCAGATCCCTGAACACCATTACAAATTTTCTAAATCCATGACAGTTGTATGTCTAATTACATGATGCATCAAGAAGGCAGCACATCATATTGCTTGATTTATATGTGTGAAGTCCTTCACATATTAGAAATAGAAAACTATGAACAAGCAACAACACTTGATCATTATCATTAGCAGCTTGCAATTTACTGTTGTTTTGTTAATACAATTTATTATAGTATCTCAAATTTAAAGCTACATCATAGGCTTTAATGAGGTATTACATCAATCTAACTAACGTTTTATTAACTTAATGCAATCTAGCTAATGCATTTATTTGGAATAAAATAAGTTCAAAATTCAGATATTTTAAATTATACCTATGCCAAGCTGTGTATAGATGCAATAACCAATTTTTTGTTTGGATGAGTAGCTTCTTATTAAATAATGTCATAGGCTCATATAATTCAATTTTTTTTAACCAGTGTATCATCAAAGTTAAACATCATTAAATCATTAATATTCTCTTTTCTGCATCACATGATCTCCATTTCTTATGCTATCGCATAACTATTATTAAAACAGGCAAAACTCTTCCATACAGTAGTGCCACTCAGTGCCAACCAGAGTAATCAATGGATGCCAGAAGGCTTGTGCATAAAATTCCCATATAATGCCTACTCATTCTATATAGACAGACTAGTTTCTGGCTTGTGGCCTTTGTCAGTGAGGAGCTTTGAATCTGAGAGCATTAGATCCTAAGATCTAGGTACAGTGCTCTCCAATGCAAAGCTCCTCACTGCTGAAGGCCACAAGCCAGAAACTAGTCTGGGGATGTTGGATGTGTAGGCACTAGATGGGATTTTATGCACAAACCTTCTGGCATCCATTGATTACTCTGGTTGGCACTGAGTGACACTACTGTATGGAGAGTTTTGCCTGTTTTAATAACAGTTATGTGCTAGCATAAGAAATGTGGATCATGTGGTGTTTAGTGGTTTAACACCAATTCTGCCTAATAGGATAGTGGTGGCTATGGTTGTTAAAGAGCCAAAGACACCAAAATATATGGGTACTGAACTAAGTTCAGACCAATATGACTATATAAGCTATTGAGCTTAGATTGAAAATATTGTTTTCAATTTTATTCTCATAGTTTTGTAGTTAAGTAGAGATAAAAGATGGCTGCTGGAGGGTTGCATTAGATCCTAAGATCTAGGTGCAGTGTTCTCAGATCCAAATCTCCTCACTGATGAAGGCCACAAGCCAGAAACTAGTCTGGGGATATTGGAAGAATAGGCACTAGATGGGAATTTTATGCACAAGCCTTCTGGCATCCGTTGATTACTCTGGTTGGCACTGAGAGACACTACTGTATGGAGAATTTTGCCTGCTTTAATTCTCTTTTCTGATTGAAAATTCGTATTAATGAGAGGATAATACAGGTGGTGGAGCACAGTTCAACTACCTACATTATTCTTTCATTAGAAATAAATACCTTTATTTTGTAATTTCATAGTGCTAATAAATTGTTTTCGAATTGTGATATTGTTTTTGTTACATTTTGGATTTAACTGATTTTCTTCTTTTAACTAATCTGAAGTGATATGTTTAAAAATATGAATTTATAATTGGTTTTGATATACATAAATACAAGAAAATAGCTTTTAAGTAACCCACTGCAAGGCAAAGACGTCTGTTACAATCTCTTGGTTAATGAGAAAGTGTTGTCCAATAGGTTTGCCAAATACCTAAATATTGACAGGTTTGAGCACTTTTTATATACTGCATCTAAAATTACCTAGATACCTGTTTAATGATCAGTATTATATAATTAGATGAGTTGTGCTACAATGACAATAAATAATAACTTGCTAATAGTTTTCCAAGTGTAATTCACAGTCGACAGCCGAAGTTTAAGAAACAGTTGACCCACAATCTGTTGTTGTCAAGGCAACAATCTTTTGTCTGTAATGACTACTTTAACAACCGGTTTGGTTGTTGCCTGTCAGATATATATATATTACACTTTATTATTGAATTTTTATTTATATATTTTTTAAAACTTTTCCCCAGTTTTATTGTGTTGTTCAATTTAGAATCAGAGTTGTAAAATTATTTATATTTATAAATTAATTTTAATTATAATATTGTGTTAGGATTTAGGCCATAAAGGATTAATGTTTCTTATGCACACTGTTGGGTTAATAATCTAGCTTGTTTTTCTAAAGATGTTTATTTACGTCGACTCTTTAAATAAACAAATATTAAGACAGTTTTCTCTTGCACTATGGGAAATACAAGTGTCATTTTCTTTACCGAAATGAAAAAGAGAAATTTAATTCTCTGATCAAGTCTTCAGAGATAAAATGGATCTGTCTCTTCTCAAATTAACTGCCTCTTCTACAGTTTTCATAGCTCTCAAAAAGCCGAAGCTTTACAAAGTAAATATTAATTTAGGCACCGGCAATGGAGAAATCATTCATTTTTAGCTTTGTTTTCAGTTCAGATTCATTGAAGATGGAAACGCAGTTAAGATGAATGACTGTATAAAAATAAAACAATAAAATAGAAAAAAATGAAGGTTGATTTAGGGTGACAACTATTTTTTTTTTGACTTAAAACCAATTTGTAATTTTAAAATTAGCATTCATCTTACTTTTGCTAATTCTCTTTTAAATAATAAATCATGCATAATAATAATTGCGTTGCGCAAATATCGTGAAATGAAATCAATTTCCTAATATCATGTTTAATATAAATAAATAAAAATATTTAAAGATTTTAAATTTAGTGTTTAATGCTTAAAAATAGTTGCACACGAGGGTGTGATAAGAAGTTTATTTGTGTATAGTAAACTTTATTTGCTTAGAATAAAATGAATAGATATAAAATATGATCCTTTAGGGTCCATATAAAACAAAAATCTTTCTGTTAACCATTCTTTAGAAAAATACTTAAGAGAAGGTATGCTCCAAGCTTACCAGTTTTAGGGTCATAAAAGTTTCTATGCTTTCTATTCTCGTTTTGTCCATTACCAAAAAATATCTATATACCCCTTTGGCATCTAATATTGGATTAGTTAACTGAATTAGACCTACAGGTCAGCTACTGAAGGAAAGCATTCAAAATGAATATCATCACCACCACTAGCATTCAGTAATCTATTAATTACTCATTTTTACAGTTGATCTTTCTAAATTAGGGTGAATAGAATTGTATTGGAAGCATATGCCTTTAATAGCATTTTGTAAATTAGCACGACCCAAAAAAAAAACAAAGATATACAAAAAAAAATTAAAGATGTGGTTTGCCATACAAAGCAATTTGTGAGCCGCAGATATACCCACATACATCACATGATCACCATTTCCTATGCTTGCTTATAACTGTTATTAAAACAGGTGAAACTCTCTATATGTATACCAACTCAGTGCAAGCCAGAGTAATCAATGGATGCCAGATGGATTTGCATAAAATCCCCATCTAGTGCCTACTCATCCACTATCACCAAACTAGTTTCTGGCTGCATTAGATACTAAGATCTAGATGCAGTGCTGTCAGATCCAAGGCTCCTCACTGGTGAAGGCCACAAGCCAGAAACTAGTCTGGGGATATTGGATGAGTAGGCACTAGATGGGGATTTTATGCACAGTCCATCTGGCATCCAGTGATTACTCTGGCTTGCACTGAATGCCAATACATATGGAGAGTGTTGCCTGTTTTAATATCCATATATATCATATGTTAATCTTTTAACCTATTTATTTGATATTTTGCAATGATGTCTTTAATCTTTTCTTTGGTAAACTTTATTTTTTCAAAAACTTCAATAACTTGTACAATTGTAAGTCCTTATGGTGATCTATTCTCAAGGCATATCTTTCTAATGAAACCTACTTCCTTTTTACAGTGACTTTGAGGTAATCTTTTCAGTGTAAACAGACTCTATCCTATAAAAACCATGCTCAAGGTTACCATATATCACTTTTTAGGAGATTTAATCCCATTCATTTATTTCACATGCCCAACTCAATACAGATGTGCTTTACAATAGTAGATTCTATAATAGCTATAGGTCCAGCAATCTGAAGGATATATTGATTGATGTTATGATCTTAGCATATAATTTTTAAAATCTGCAAAGAATTTTTATGCAAAGAATTTTTAAATAAAAATCATCCTAATGTCTTTATGCTACATTGATAAGTATTACAGCTTTTATTTCCATTCCATAAACTAGGGGAAATAACAGCGCCCTCTATATAACTAATTTAATTTCTGGTGAAATGCTCTAAGTGTTAAATGCAGCCGCAACCCTTGGGAGTTTTGTTGCACCACAATGCCACAGTCTGCTGTTCTAATTAAGATGTCCAAGATACTTAAACTGATTTCATTTTTTCAAGTTGATATCCATAATCATGTAAAGTTCTTTTCTTTTACTATGTAATTCTATGATACCCGTTTATTCACTTCCAATGTAAATATTAATTTATTTAAATTCTAAATAATAAATAGCTAAGCAATGCTTTCAATCTACAAGGTCATATTCATAGTTCTCAAACTCAGTGATTAACATTATTATCGAGAGAAAATAATGTCTTAATAGAAAATAGTTAATATGTAAATTTGTTGATTTACATATTCCACTTTCTGGACAAAACAATACAAGAGTGTTTTATGTTTATTGTGTAGATGTCATTAGCAATGAACCATGCTTTTTTGCTTTTTTTTGTTCACTGCAGTCTGAACACATTAAATTAATATTATATGAATCAAAGTTATGGCCAAATTCTATTACATGCTGAGGAATACTGACTTCATGAACAATTGCTTATCATAAAATCTAAAACTTTCTAAAGATTTTTTTCCCCATCACCAAATGATTTCAATTTTTGAACAAAAGTATTAAAATAAGTCTTTAGAAGTTGATAGATTGCATTCAAAATATTAAGAACAAGAAAATAAGAGATATAATAGTAACAATTCTATTAGTATTATTTTCTTACTTAAATCATTGATTGAGAAATCCATTTGAAAGATTTAGATATAACACAAGCATTTAGTATTTACTGACTACCCAGATTTAGAATTGATAGTTTTAGCAAAGAGTGAATAGCAAAATTGAATTTATTTTTTTATCTAATTCTAATATAGAAAAATCAGTTGATATTTCAACTAGTGTATCATAAGTGTTTTTGCTATTTTTCCAATTCCATACATTAAATCATAAAAAAATTCAATTCTATTATTATACTTATACAATTACAAAAATCTACATTTATTATATACCTGTCATGCTATTTATTATTGTAGAATACAAATTATAAGAAGACAAAAAGTGAGATACATTTTCCATTTAAGATTACAAATTAAGTTTCTGTATTATTTATTAATAAAAATGCCTGTTTAGCAAGGGCAAACCATAGAACTAGAATGACCTAGCATTCTCTAATGTATAAAAAAATCTAAGAGAAAGTTTGACACCACTATCTCATCAATCTTTTATCATCATAAAACATCATAAAAGATAGTGTGGCCCATACTTGTGATCCAAGTGTTGTTAAAATTATGTCCGAAGAGAGAAATGATCACAAACATAAAATAAAAAGCATGGTTCATTATACAAAATGAATATATAATAAACCCAAAATTAAAAAACATTCAAATCAATAAAAAATTAATATTCTAAAGAGTCTAACCGTGAATATGACAGAAAGTGTTGAAAGTGTTTTTGGTGCAATAAATTTTATTAAATTTAAACTCTGACTTGGTAATTTTGTAATGTGTTTATATATTGAAATATCTACTTCATGTTTATGACATACTTAGTAAGAAATGAAGCTATTTGAATATTTTGTATTAAAATTAAGAGATAACATAGCCAATTAAATGTTTAAAAAATAAGATTTTTTTTTCTTATGTCAAAGCATGATCACTATTTCTTATGCTTTCAATCTATTAAACCAGTAGCAGCTTTTTCCATACAACAGTGCTACCTAGTGCAAGCCATAGTAATCAATGAAATGCTAGAAGGTTTGTGCAACAAAATCCATATCTAATACCTACTAATTCAGTATTCCTAGATTAGTTTCTAGTTTGTGCCATGGATATAGTTGCTACTGCTTTAATTTGGCCTCACAATCATTACTTGTTAACTATCTGTTTTAAGGTGTGAGTAGATGCATGGCTTTTATACTTGATTGTATCTCTTTTAGCAGCTTAACTGCAATATAAGTGGTGATTAAGGAAAATACCACTTTATTTGAGTTTTTAAATGAATGATGTTTGATTTATATAAACTTGATCATTCCATCCCATTGTAAGTATAAATGTGAATGTGTGTGTGTGTTGGGTTGTGAATATTATGTCCAAGCTTTAATATCAAATTCCCAATTCTATTATTTAAATAGAAAATCAAGTAATCGTTTCCCTTGTATTTAAACCTCTAGATCAACTAATGTTCAGAGGTTGTCCTGACAAATACATATATAAACGGAAAAGTCAGTGGTATATATTTTTCAATAATAACTAAATTATGAAATTGTGGATCTCATATCAAACATGTTGTGACTTAATATTGATTACATTTGTTTTCTTTTCATGTGTCAAAGCATTGGCTGGGAAGCAAACCCGCGACAACTGCTTGGAAGGCAGCTGGGCTGAACACTCGGCCACCAACGCTTGACTACATTTGTTTTTGTTTTTAATACAGAATAGTACATAATTATTATGTACACACACATATATAATATTTATTATATTGTTATATTAAAGAGGATTTGAAGCCAGACTTTCAAGCTTCTTTCCATCATTCACTCTGTCTAATATAACCAGATGCACATGGCCACATACATGTGAAAAAGATAAATGATACTTCAATATCTGTATTTCATCCTGAACTAGCATTCATCAGTTGGTCCAGATTATTATCTCACACACACACATATATAATCAGTATCAGTGCTCGGTTTTATATTAGTATAGCAAATCTACAAACTTTAATGAACAGGCTTCGATCCTCTCCACTCTCCAACTCTTCAGCCATTCATATCAATGAAAATCTGATGATGGAATGCTCAAAGCTCTTGTTGACACCATTATTATCATCATACCCATGTTGAGCTTAAGTCAATCTGACCCCTCATATGTAGGACCGAAAACTCAAATCTTACATATGAGGTATCACATTGACTTAAGATCAACATAATGGCATCAACAAGGGCTTTGAGCATTACAACATTCAGATTTTCATTGATATGAATGGCTGAAGAGTTGAAGAGTGGAGATGATAGAAGCCTGTTTATTAAAGTTTGTATATTTACTATCTTAATATAAAACCGAGCACTGATTATATATGTGTGGAAGATAATGATCTGGACCAACGGATGAGTGCTGATTCAGCATGAAATACGGATATTGGACATCATTTATCCTTTTCACATGTATGTGGTCACACTGTATCAGTTATATTAGAGTGAATGATTGAAAAGAGCTTGAAAGTCTGGGTTCAAGTCCTTTTTAATTACATATGGCTTTAGTATATATGCTACATTTATATTCGATATTAAATATTGTTATATGTAAAAGTCATGTGCCGATTTCCAGGTATAATTAATAGCACTTGTTTTTTGGTGAAGGCAATTCCTAGCGGACAGGTTTATAAATTCATCCCAATTTTCTGGCCATTTGAAAGTTGTATCCAAAAACTAATATTTAAAAACTATTGTAAAATAATATTCTTTCGCTATTAAAAAATGATTTATTTGTTTTATTATCAATGTATAAAATATAATAATTTTATTTTATTATGACTATCTAACTGTACTATAAGAACAAATCTTGAAAGCTTTATTGGTTATAAAAACGATAAACCAGAATGGAGAGCAGGTGTTTAATGGATTTTAATTAATTAGTAATCAACAAAATAATAAACATTTTTTTAAAAATTAAGACAACTTAGGGGATATGCTAAACACATCTTGTTAGAAAAGTCATTATTTTAACGAAGATAATGAGCTTTACTTCGTTAAAAAATTAATTAAATATGAATATATTTAATTAAAACTTTCCAACAATTAAATAAAAATGAGATTAATTTCGTCATTAAATTATTAGGAATAAAGGGGGGGGGGGGATAACAAAAAAAAAGTTGAAATCCCCCCCAAAAAACATGAAAGAGTTTATAAAGGGGAATAAAAAGACATTAATTCTCAAATTCTCTCTTCCTATCGAAAACAATTATTGAAATTTGCGCTATCACGTGTGTGATATTCGGACACCAAAGTATCAGATTGAACTGTCTATTATACTCATTGCATTCACTAATAAAATAAAAATGTGTCTGCCCATCCCTCGTATATGTATGTAAATGGATTGTGTCCTGTACATGAGAGGTCAGACTGACTCATGGTCAACATGATTTAGGATGAGAAGGTTGACACCAATGTGGTGGGCTTTGAGCATTCCATCATCAGATTTTCAATGAAATGGACGGTTGAAAAGTTGTGGGGTGGAGTTGTTTGAAGCCTATCTATTAAAGTATGAAGATTGATTGGCTATCTTAATATAAACTGAACATTGATTGTATAATATATGTGGAGATAGTAATCTGGACCAATTGACGAGTGCTGGTTTAGCACGAAATACTGATATTGGTGATTATTTATCTTTTCGACATGTGTGTGATCAAGTGTATAAGCAGTATGATATAGCATAGATTGTTAAGAGTCAGTCTGAGTTCAAATCCTTTATATATTACATATTGGAGTGCAGATATGAAAAAGCATGTACTGTAGAAAAAATTCATATATTGTAATGTAACATTGCTCTCCCCCCTTCCCTCTCTTTGAAAATAAAATTATAATTCCGTTTTTTAAATTTTGTCATATACTAAAAAGTATTTTATTGAAAACAATAATTCTCGTATTCAATAATAAAAAAAAAAATTAAATGTACGTAATAAGAAATTGCTATATAAAACTTATAGTATTTCAAGTAAACCAATTGGAACCCCATACATTTGATAAATGTACAGTTTCGAGAGACTATAATCTACTGAAGATGTGCTAGTTGTTAAATTAAAACAAAATTAATAAATCCTTTGTTAAATTTTAAAAAAAGAATAATAAATTCCGATAAATTTTATTAAGAAGCTTTATTTTAATTTTTTTTTTTACTTATATTATAACATATGAAGCAATGAGACGTTCTTAACGTTGTCGTACTTTGGTTGAATTCAGCGTGTTTCTTTTTAGCAGCAATTTTTTTTTTTTTTTTGGTAAATTGTCATAATAACAAAAATTTGTGACATTTACTGTCACAGAACATAATGCAGTGGACTATTTTCAAAAGTACGAAATTCTGCCCGCCCGAAAAGTATGTTTAATGGTCACAATATGATTGCATGCTGCCGACGTGAATAAAGTGTAAATATTCTTTTTTCATTTTTCCATTAATAAGTAAATCTCTCGCCCCCCCCCCCCCAAAGCAGAAAATAAATTGTAAACATTGTAATTATTTTTTTCATAATTTCTTTTTTTTTAAAAAAAAATGTAATTATTAAATAATACGTTTCCTAGCAGGCATTTTTTTGTAAATATTTTTTTGTTTTGGTGGAGGGGGACAAATAAATTTATCAAAAATAGGGGCGACCATCTTGGTTTAGTAGAAAACTCATAAATACCAAGCTTACCTACATTGACTAAGATAAAATTTAATATTGGTGTGGTGATGTCAATTGTAGATTAAATAAGTAAATATTTTCATAAACTATAACTTAACTTATATCAATCAAACTGTAGTAATTGGTTATCTATATATAATATGTATAAAATATTGTGATCTGGGCCAACTGTTGAGTGCTAGAGCAGCACAAAATGTGCATCTTGGGGATCGTATATTTTTTTCACATGCCTTTGATCATATGTTTATGATTACACCGTTCCACAAAGTGTTAAATGCAAATATACATCCCTTCCTACTTTGCGTGAGAGTGGATAGTGAAAATTACACTACAGAAATATTATTCATTAAGTGGATAATATCTAATCTAATGAATGACTAATAAAAATTATTAATATAACTTAACTTGTTTTAACTCAGTATTTTTAATAAGTAATTATTTAACCTCTTATTAACATATATAATTTAATATATTCAGAAAAATACAACCCATTCCCAAAACTTTACAAATAAATTAACATATCTATTCAGTATATTGAATGTTTACTATAGTAAATAGGAGGATTTGAACTTAGGACTTTCAGTCTATTGTCCACTCCATCTTGAACAAATGATACACATGACCACACACATGTGAAAAAGATAAATGATCCCCAATATACATATTTTGTACAGAACCAGCACTGATCAGTTAGGCCAGATCATAAACTGCCACCCATATATATAATCAGTGCTCAGTTTATATTAAGATAGCAATTTCTTAAACTTTAAAAGATAGGCTATAATCTTTTCATCCTTCCAACAATTCAACTGTCCATTTCATTACAAAACAATGATTGAATACTGAAAGTCCTTGGTGGATTTGATATTGTAGTCATACCTATATAGACATTATGTCAATCTAATACCTCATATTATCAGACCATTACATATCCATTTATATTAATAGGAGAGAATGGGCTGAGACTTATACTATGATGTAACCCATTTCCAAGGCAATATGTAATTAACCTATTTATTTAATATACCGAGTGTTTACTATTGCAAATAGAGAGATTTGAACTCCATCTCAAACAACCAATACATCTCTCTCTCTCTTATTAATATAAATAGATACAGAATGGTCCTATAATATGAAGGGTTAGATCAATATAATGTCTATATGGGTATGATTATAATATCAAATCCACCAAGGGCTTTGAGAATTCTATCATTAATTTTTCAATAAAATGGATAGTTGAATTGTTGGAGAGAAGATTGAAGCCTGTCCATTAAAGTTTAAGGAATATCTATCTTAATATAAACTGAGTACTGAATGTATACATGTGTGGGAGATTGGGATTTATTTATTTATTTTTTCAGATATGTGTGGTAATATATATCAGTTGTTTGATTGAAGTGGAGGATGAATATAGTCTAAAAATTCTAAATGAATATTTATACTTAATAATGAATACTTATATTTAGCAATGAGACAGATTAAGTTAAACTTTTAAGCATTTAATTAAAATTATAAATATCCAGATTCACCCGGAGGCTTACTAATTAATAATTAAGGCAATTAGTCGTTATAAGGTTGTCTATACTTAATTTCCACACTTTAGAAGGTAGATATTACCCATTACTCATTCTCATTTTGCATCAATGACAAATGCTAAATGCATTCCTTATTCTCCAAGAAAAAAAAAAATCAAGAAAAACTCTCTCTGACAATTCACTTTGTTATTTATATAGGTGACCTTTCTTTTCTTTTCTTTTTTTTTCTGGAGTTGCTAATTATTTTTGATAGTTAATTGATAGGGTTGACCTATTTTGATATTAGTCTTAATTTTTTTTAATTTTCAAAACATCATTGTTTAATTAGTTTCGAAATTATCTTTAATCAATTTTTCCATTTCTTTAAAACTAATAATTGAATTAGTTTCCCTGTTACTCAAGTTTACTGTTCTAACATCATATTATGATAATTAGTTTTCGGTTATAATATACTTTACTTTGATAGACAATGATTTCTTCCCTCTTATTCCAGAGAAACTATTTTTATATATAAACTTTCATTTACTCTGAAGCCTTCCACTTGCTTTTAATTCTTGGCAAAGGTCTTTTTTAAGATTTTGGAGCTGGACTTATGATTTTGTTGCTTCTTCTTTTCCACTTGATGGATTGAGTTGGCATTGATTATTTCATTATTTTTCTCTCTCCCTTCATCTTCTTGACTGTAAATTTTTCTGCAATGCTGTCTTTTTCAAAATTATCACATGATCTAGAAGTCAGTGATTGGTATATATTTTTTTTCAATTGAGTCTCATCTTTTATGTGCACTTCAATAATTTTGAATAAAAATCTTAATACAGCTGCTTCAATGCATTTCCCCTCCACAACATGCCTTTGGTCCCAATTTTTTCACCTGCTTAAAATTTCTGTGTTCAGAAATAGTCTTTTTAAAATTTCCTTATTTGGGAGTAGCAATGCTAATTTATTTCTCAGCTTCTTTCCAAACAATAATTTGGCAGAATAATGCATTCATTGGAGTAAACAAAGTTCATGAATTCCAGTTACATTATCTTAAAATATCTATTGCATTTTCCACAGTACCATTGGAGTTTGGCTAATAGAGTATGTAAATAAGGTAAATATTGAATGAATTTATTAAAAATAAATCCAGATCCATTGTATATAAATAGTCATCAAAAAACCTAGATATAAGAAGAATTCTTTAATTCCTTAACTGTTGCTTTGATATTTTGTCTATCAAGAATAAATATCTGCTACTTCTATCACCACTAAATATATATGTATCTTTTAAAAAGGAAAGCAAATTGATAGGAATTCATCACTATAGCTTAGTTGCTTTAGGTTATCCTACAGGGATATTCATTACTAAGAAATATTAAATTTTCTTTGTTTATATTTGTAATGCAAATTTTCAAATGTTTGTTCACCTGCATAGTGATGTGGTTTCTTTTTTTTTTTATAATATAATGCCAAGGATACATAACCTAATGCTAAGTGCACTTTTGGTGAAGTTCACTGCAATCATATTTATGGTGAACTTTACCAAATATATGATTATGATGAACTGTACTGAAGTGCACTTAGCATTTGGTTATAAAGAAGCAAAAAAACACTTCATTACACAGACAAACAAATATTTGAAAATTGAATATCCATTACTAAGTATAAGTATTGCTTTATCAAATTTTAGGAAACTACATTCAGTTTTTGTATTTGACAATGATAATTCTTTATATTATACTAAATGCAAACAGTATACAACTTTATATATATATATATATTGTAACGATCCGGAGAATATAGCTTACCGTGATCTGCACTACAGGGCGCCATCTAGGCATTTGAACCTGGAAAAATTTATAAAGTAGGCAGATACGTAAGTAAAAAAAAAAATTTTTTTTTCTTTTTTTTTAAATATTTTGGTTCCGGTCGTTAGCCCATGTCACTAGCTCAGTGGAATAGCAGAGATTTAATAATATAATATAAGAGGATATATATAAAAAAGAATAAAATAAGCCACTGCCAGTAATTAACATACAAACATTTATTTATGCACATATATATATAAGATTGAAAATTGTTTTAGTATCAGTTTACATTTTAACATTTAACATTATTTTTTTAACTTTACTTTAGATTTTTAATTTACATTTTAATTTCTATTATATTATAAGTTTACATTTTAATTAAGTTCGCACAGATGGGTTTATAAAAGCTTGTTTTAAGATGTTGCATATAGATCAGTTACATAGATTACATGGTTAAAAACATTTCAAAGTAAACATAAACGATCAAAATATAAAATCATTGATACTGACAATTGCAGAGGGAAATTTATAAGTAACCCAATAGTATTCACCATAAGATACTTGCATTGTCACCAATGACTTAAAAAACATCCGAATAAATACATTTTAGATACTCACCAGTAAGGTATCATTATTTATCGAATGTCTATATATTTTGATCAAATATGAAATCCAAAACATAATTAACCGATAACGAATCCATGCAAACATCTATAAACAACTTAAATTTAATGCATTTTTATTTAGTGTCGAGTATGAATAGACTACATAAATTTGCTTTTGAAAATAAACATTCTATCCCTATTTAACCTTAGGCTAAAATTCGCAGTCAAACTGGCATCAATCCATCTGATATATCAATGTATTCAATGTAATACGAAATACGGCGGCACCAAAAGTTAAGAGAAGAAATTGCCTCTCGTCAAATAGGAATATGACATCTATCTGACAAGAAGAGCAATAAAAAAAAAACTCCATAGAAAGGAACTCTGCTCTGCGTCTTATAATTTCTTCCATAGGCAAAACGGGAGAGTGCGGCGTATGAAGCGATTCTGCCAGTAGTGAATCTCCGACTACATCTACTAACTACATCAATATATCCAATCCATTGACCCAATTTAACAACGATCTCCGACTACATCTACTAACTACATCAATATATCCAATCCATTGACCCAATTTAACAACGACCCAAATAACCTAAGATTACCCTACCCTAATATAACTTTACAATTCTATACAGCCATTCACGCCCGACTTAAGTTTAACATTTATATAATTAATTTAACGAAAAACAAAAAATCATGATAAAAACTTAAAGAACAAAAAATAAATAAATGGAAATGATTTTACATAAATATGAAAAAAAATACATCAAATAACACTATTAATAAAAAATTTAGTTTGGTCAGATAGGATTCTATTTGTAACAATTAAATACTAGGAAAGTTTAAAATTTAAAGTTCTTAGTGTTTTCAAATTAATATTGTTCGTTATATTTTATAAAGTTCTTACGGTTTTAGAAATGTTCATCTTTTACAGTTGCTTGCCGTTTGAAATCCAGCATTAAATTTCCCGATGATCCTGTGGTACTCTGAATATATAAGAAAAGTGATGTTTCATTTTTCCATTTTATAACAACTGAAGGGATTGAGCGTGCATCTTTTTCAATCCCTTCTCCTTCACTTCCGCACTAACACATATCTGTCACATCATAAATAATCAATAATAATCACTAATAATTTCAATTTTTAATTCTTAAAGAAAATTTTTAAATGCGAACTTTTTAATTTAGTTTCATGCTTAATAAATAAAAAAAAAACAATGTAACGAACGTCTGTGCTCGTTACAATATATATATATTAAATTATACATATTAGTGTAGGTCAAATACTTAATTATTAAATACTGAATTAAAGTGAGTTAAGTTTTATTTATCAGTCCAAAATTACATTTTGTCTTAGTCACTGCAGAATGGAAAACAAACCCTGTTGTAGTTGACAGAATCTTTAGAAAGTTAAACACTGTGAAAACAAAACTAGCAGCAATAATTAGAGAAATGACTATGAATTGAATCTCTGTTGTTTGTGTTAACACACACAAAAAAATCTTGATTATCCACTAGAATAGAATCAAGTCTCAAGATGTTACAGACTATGGTTAGAAAGTTTGATAGTGAAAATCCAACTAGTTAGATTTTTGCATGCAAAATGTTGAGAAATACTTTATTATGAATAAAATTAAGAAAAGTAATATTACTATAGTAATGCTATTGTATTTTACAAAGAAAAATATAATTAGCCAGATAATTGGTGCTGATTTAGACTGTGCTCCCCACCATTTTGAATTTTAAAAACTGCCCAAAACCATCACAGACACATCCAAGCAATAAATGACAATGAATAATCCACATGTCAGTGGTGTTTTGGGGCTGTTCTTAGAATTTAAAATGGTGGTGAGTGCAGTCTAAATATTAAAGTTATAACTTCTAAAATACAAATTTTATTATAATAATAATGGTGTGAAGTGCCAAAGTATGCAGGAAAAGGAAAAGATGTTTTTGACAATAAATGCAGAAATCTGATCAAACCAAGATTATAATTTTAAAATATTAAAAGCTTATAACTTCTATAATACAAATTTTATTACAATATATGCTTATAATCACATGTTGAAATAACATAAAATTGATCAAAACAAGCTTATAATTCAAAATACTAAAAGTTTATAACTTTTAAAATACAAATTTTATTACAATATATGCCTATAACCACATGTTGAAATAATGCAGAATTGATCAAACCAAGCTTATAATTTCAAAATACTAAAAGCTTATAACTTTTAAAATATGAATTTTATTACAATCTATGCCTATAACCATATGTTGAAATAAAGCATATTAATTTTATAATTAATTGGATTTTTTCTTATCAGAAAGAAACTATGATGTTGCATGCTTCCTTTGTTAAAAAAAATGGTGATCAAAAATAGTGTTGTTCATATCTGATCTTCTAGTATGGATATTGGACCTAAACTTGATCATGTGAGGTCCTTACAAAATTTGCACTTTAATTTTTTAATTATTGATATAAATTGTGATTTTGTAATGAATGATCATATCATAACCACATATGGATTATTTGATGTCATTTATCACATGGATGTATCAGTGGTAGTTTTGTGCAGTCTTTAGAATTCAAAATGGCCATGAGCACACTCTAAATTGGTACCAGAAAATTTCTATTATGAAAATAATCTCAAAATTGCATAATTACTTCAATCTGCCTGTAGCTAAACCATATCATAGATAGAAAAACTATGCCAGAGAAAATCTAATTTTGAACCAATAATATCAACTGCATAGTAGGCAAATAATTTTAATAATTTGATCAAATCAAACTTGACTTAGTTTAATTCAGTACTTAATAATTAATTATTTGACCCACATTTATGTATACAGCATATGATGTTTAACATTAAAAGGGCATAAAATTATGTGCTGGAAAAAGCTTTTTCATACAATTAGAAATATATATATATATATTGTTATTATTCTTATATATTGATATTTATATTACTTTATTAAAAATGTATAAAAATTATTTAATACATACTTTTAGAATAACAAAACCGTAAACAGATTCCAAACAATGTTTCTATTCATGGTTGAAATTTTTATTTAACTTATTACTTTGCACAATTCATATCAAAACCTTTCTTATTAACCATTCTAAATTAAATCTGGATCCCACATGTGTCTTGTGTAAAAATTATCCAGATGATATAATACATAATTTTCAAACTTATCTTTACTTCTCATCTTTATGACACTGTGTTTTAGAAGCAAATAATTGACTTTAAACAATTGTTCAAAAAAAAAGATATTGAAAAAATATTCTTATAATGCCTTAATAATTATCCATACTCTTAGAATCAAGTGATTTTGACAACAAAAAATATGTTCTTTAAAAAAATAATAAAGAGTGGTATAATACATATTTATAAGCTCTAAAGTACTTACTTAGAAGTACTATGAGCAAAATTTGGCTGTTAGTTGTGCATTATTTTAAAGATAATATAAAGCATATAAACTATTTATTTATCCACATAAAACGGAATTATTTTCATCTACCCTCAAATATTAATCATAATGATTTTTTTTATAAGCTATGCCTATCATACAAATTCTTTTTTCTCTCTTGTATATATATTAACATTTATATATAATTTGTTATTAATGTTTATTTTATAATAAATAAAAAAGCAGCAAAAAAAGAATTATTATCATATAAAGAATATAGCTTCATAAAATTTCATAAAATACAATATAACAATTTGTCAATTGCTAAAACAGAGAATCATTAATATAAATAAAATAACTATTGCCAAGAGCTGTCAATTCCTAGGAGTCCTTATCAAGACAATAAAAAACTCCTAATCTTCTAAGGGATAATTTCAATATTTCATTGCATTGGCCAGGAATAAGTAATCGAAAAACTGGTTAATTTTGAATTCATAGCACAAAATAGTACAAGCCATATATGTAATTCAAAGGATTTTGCAATA
Organism: Epiperipatus broadwayi; assembly: GCA_028023455.1. Lineage (NCBI taxonomy): Eukaryota > Metazoa > Onychophora > Udeonychophora > Euonychophora > Peripatidae > Epiperipatus > Epiperipatus broadwayi. The sequence goes on along the minus strand of JAQFVV010012416.1, from coordinate 4,302,694 downwards.
TTAATGCATGAAACACGCAAGATTAAAGAATCATATCTTATACAAAATTCATCTTGTGCTATGAATTCAAAATTAATCAGTTTTCCAATTAGTTGTTCCAACCAATGCAATGAAACCTTGAATTTATCCCTTAGAAGAAAATAGGAGTTTTTTTTACTACCCTGATAAGGACTCTTGTAGAACTTGAAAGCACTTGGCAATAGGTTTTTTTTTCTCATGTGTCATAGCATCAGCCGGGAAGTGAACCCGCTAACCCGGGACAACTGACTTCTCGACTACCAATGCTTGACATAGTTATTTTATTTATATTAATGATTCTCTGTTTTAGCAATTGACGAATTGTTATATTGTATTTTATAAGTTGTATTAACAGAAGCATTATATTGATTTATTATTTAAAACTTCATAAATAAATTCTTATACTTAATAATAAATACCTGTGTTTAGCAATGGCGGTAATTATGTAAAATTTTAAAGATTTAATTTACAAATTATGAATACCTAGATTCATCTGAAAACTTATTAAATAAAAATGAATATAAGGATAACTTTTCTAAAATTCCCTATACATGCTTTCTCATTTCAGGAACTGGTGTCTGCCATTATTTATTTTTACTTTGCTTAAATGATGAATGCCGTTACTTATTTTCCAGGAATAAGAATAAGTTTCCCTAATTTCAGTCAGTCATTTATATAAGTTTTTTTTTTTTTATTCTTCCTCTAAAGTATTCATCATTTATGAAAGTTAATTAATAGAGTTTTAAATCTATAATGATTCTATTTTGATATTAAATTGAATTAATCTTTTTAAAATTTCATCTCACTATTACTTAATTGCTCGAATCTAACTAATCTTTAATCAGTTTTTCTATTACTATAAAATTAATACTTTTTCATTTACAATACTAGTTTTTGAACTCAGACTTTCCCACGACTCATCCGTGCTATCTCATATCCCTGATATACTTGATCACACGCATATCGAAAAAATAAATAATCACCAATATTCGTGTTTCGTGCTAAACCAGCATTCGTCAGTTGGTCCACATTATCATCTCCACACACATATATACAATCAAAGCTCAGCTTATATTAAGGTAGCCAATCTTCTTACTTTAATGGACAGGCTTCAAACCACTCCATTCCACAATGCTTCAGCCATCCATTTTATTGAAAATCTGATGATGGAATGCTCAAAGCCCACCTTAGTGCCAACCTTCTCATCCTACCCATGTTGACCACAAGTCACTCTGACCCCTCATGTACAGGACATAATCCATTTACATACATATATGAGGGATGGGCAGACTTTAAAGTACTTTATTTTGAAATATGAATTTTTTTGTTACAGTACAGGTTTTTTTCATACTTGCACTTATATATAATATATAGGGGTTTGAACTCAGACTTTCACACGACCCTCAACTATCCATGCTATCTTATACCACTGATACACTTGATCACCCACATGTTGAAAAGATAAATAATCACCAATAGAGACATGTCAAAAAGATAAATAATCACCAATATTCGTATTTCATGCTAAACCAGCACTTATCAGTTGGTCCAGATTATCATTCCATAATCAGATTTTCAATGAAATGGATGGCTGAAGAGTTGTGGCATGGAATGGTTTGAAGCCTGTCTATTAAAGTATGAAGATTGGCTATCTTAATATAAGTTGAGCTTTGATTGTATATATGTGTGGAGATGATAATCTGGACCAACTGATGAGTGCTGGTTTAGCACGAAATACAGTTATTGATGATTATTTACCTTTTCGATATGTGTGTGATCAAGTGTATCAGTGGTATGAAATAGCATTGATGGTTGGAGGTAAACGCCCTATATATTATATATCTAAGTGCAGGTATGAAAAAAGCCTATACTGTAACAAAAAATTCATATTTCAATATTAGTTTTTGTTAACAATATATGTTATTTTGATATATAGCATAGATATCAAGTTAGTCAATGCTCCATTACTCGACACTAATTGGTGCAGCAATTGTAGAAAAGTAAAAAATAAAAATAAAAAAGCATCATAAATATATATTGGAAGTAAGACAATCATTGATATTTTGGAAGATTATATCAGATTAAAGAATAAGAGTACCAGAAGTGTAAATTAAAAAGAAGATGCTAAAACGATATTAAAAAGACTATAAGAGTTTCTACTTATATCTTTTTATTTTACAAAGAGCACGATAGAGGGTGCTATAATGCTTTGATTTATATAATAGTGATGTTCGTGAACTTGGTTAAATATAGTCTACTAATGCATTTTTAATAGATAAGATTAATATTAGTATAAGACATACTTTTGCAAAGTACAAATTAAAAAGAAACATATTTATTGGGAAAGTTGTTTACATGATAATAAAAACATGCAACTGAATAGAAGATGTATAGGAATTAGGAGTAGGGAAATTGTAATTATATGTTTATATGTTCAGGCTAATATTATCTATGTATTATGTAATTTTAGTTGATTACAATTTTTTTTTTTTATGTGTATCACTGAACATCAATTAGATATGGAAGATAAGTGAAATATTATAATTTAAGGTAATATGGAAGATAAATGAAATATTATAATTTACTGTAATATGGAAGATAAATGAAATATTATAATTTATGTTAAAATGGAAGGTAAATGAAATATTATAATTTGTGGTAATAAAGAGAGATTGTAATGGAAGTTATTAAAACCCATTAAATTATAGAAATAGTCTATTTTGGCAAAATTTGATGGACTCTATTGATTTATTACATTATTGTTACTGTGTGTAATAAAATGTTGAATTTTACATTTTGATATACATATAATTCTTATTCATGTATTTCAGCATTTAACAAAATGATTAAACTAAGTAATTAAGCAGTGTAATATTGTAATGGAGTATTTAGTACTCCAATCTACCACTTGGTGCTGCTAGAAAGACAATTTGAAAGATGAAAATTTGAATCTGGTGGCACCAAGATAAGTATTGGTTAATGATAGCAGCTCTAACAAAAATATCCAATGAGATTTGTGTATGGTAGAGACATTTCTATATCAATGAACTGTGATGAGCAGGAAACATTACTGTTGCATGGTATTATTGCCAGCAAGGCTTAGAAACTGATATTGCTCTTCAGTGTGCGCATCATTAATCTTTGATTGAGGTTCAATATTAGAGACCCATCACATTAGGAACAAAAATTTACTTTAAAAAGACAGTTTACATTTGTTACAGAAAGGAGATTACTAAATGAATTATTTTTTAATAAATTTTATTATCTATTAAATTAAAAAAAGGTGAGTTAAATATATAAATAAAACAAAGAAATAATACAAAAGTTTGTGATACAATATAAAGCAGGCAAAAACTGTCTGTGCACAGTATTGCCATTCAGTGCAATATATTTAAAAAAAACTAACTCCTTTTATTTATTATTATTATTATTATTATTATTATTATTATTATTATTATTATTATTATTATTATTATTATTATTACTACTACTACTACTATTATTATTATTATTATTATTATTTTGGAATATGTTATTTGTTATATATATATTATTATTATTTTGGAATATGTTATTTGTTATATATATATTATTTTATTTTAGTGTGCCTTGAAAAAGACTATAAAATAGTCGAAACGTTGGATTTTTTATTTTTATTTTTCATGTAATAGTCATATAAAAAACAAGTTTTAAAAAGGAGTTAGTTTGTTTTATTTCTATTTTGGATATTTATGAACTATTTTGAAAAAAAGAACTCTGTGCTTAATATTTATTAAATTATTTGCAATATATTTGTAAAGTAAAAATAGGAAGGAAGGGCTATTTAAAAATCAAATAAATTGGAAGTTGGGGGAAAATAATGTATATTTTTAGATTTATAAAAACAAATAAAATTTTTAAAAAATGTGGATGAAGATGTTATATTCATCACTCTTTATTCATTTTTAATATAAACCACATTATGTTCATTTTTTTTTAAATATTCTCCTTAAATACCTGCCACATTTCATTGTTTGTTTGTTTTTTTGGATGATGTAAAGGTAAAAAATAATATTTTTTATAGACATTTCCTGGAAATAATTATAAAAAGAGAATATTTGAAAGAAAGTAAGGACATTAAGAGACAAAGAATGTATATGTGGAGAGATTTTGAGGCTTTTGTCAAAAATACTAAATTCATTATCAGTAATAGAGATGTATTTGTGAGATAAAAAAATAATGTTTCTGAAATGTAAATAGAAAGATGTGATGATTGAAAGGAATGAAGATGTTTTAAAAAGAAATTGTAAAAATAATGTGTGGATTGAACTGAAATTGTGTAAAAAAAAAATTAATACATGATGTAGTATATTTTGCTACGGGAATGAGGAAAGGGTGAGAAATGGAAGAGTTTAAGAGCTTTTACATTTCAATATAAAAAAAATTAAAATTAAAACTAATTATCATAAAATAATTTGACAGAAAGGAAATATGAATTTGACATTATTGAAAAGAATGTTGAGAACAAGGTGGACTGAAAATTGAAAATCTGAATAAAGTATTACATATAGTGGATGTCATATCTGACCTTGCCTTCAGAAGTGGACTATTCCAGATTTCTTGCCTGATTGGCTAGTGCCTGATTGCTAGTCAATGGGGTTAAATCCTTTATTGGGGTTCAAGCTCTGAATCCTAGTGTTCCCAGCAAGAATGTTGTATGTGGTCTTCATGTTTTAATCACCCAAAAAAATTTAAATTTAGTCATTTGATATTATATATATAGAACACTTTTATCTCTTTTTTGAAATAGTATGCTATGACATGTCTTAATTGTACCCTTATCCAGTATTTCTTGGCATATTACTAATAATTACTACTCTGAAGCAACCATATTTTTAAAGATTTTATGCATTAATAATAATAAGCTGCTTGAAAAATCATGTGAAATTAATAATACCAAAAAATAATAATGTTCACCAAAAAAAAACCTCTTAAACTCTGAAATAGATCACTTTACTATTATTCTAATACACACATAAATTCAATGGTGGTATTAAAATCATTACCATGTGCTGAGCTCAGACTATTAATGGATTACACAGATGGGAGATAATGGAGTTACCTTTAAAGCTGAAGGTCAACTATAAATAACAAATAAACAGTGTCCAATAAAAAACTTCTGCTGCATCTTAGGATAAACCATTGGTTCATTAAAAGCTAGATATGGTTTCTAATGCAAATACTTTTTCTGTCTCTCTTTTTTCCATCTTCAGACTATTGAAGTTAGTGTAGTGATCAGATGTTGTGAGCCTCTCATGCCTTTAAATTTCCTTTTACTAACTGTGATAATGGAATTGTGTTTCAGGTACATGCACAGGACTTCTTCATTTCCCCCAATTCCCCCTCACTTTTAGTTTAAGCCCTCAAGAATTAATAAAATAATAATAAGAGGTAAGCATAGTAGGATGGTAGTGCTTAATTGGAATAATTGCTTAAGGCAGTATAATCACTACTATGTCCGTTTAGAAATGGATTTCAGTGATATATGAGCTATGATTGGGAAAAATTATGTTTATGCAGCCCTATTTAGAGATCTCCCTGACTATCATAAAAGTGGAAGGGTCTGGAAAATATGGTCTAAATTATCTGTCATACATAGTTAGGCTAATATATTGCATCTGGCAGATTACTTATCACAGAAGTAGAAATAACAACAATAATATCAATACCAATGTAAAATCAGGATATAGTGGTGGTACTAAAGGTAAGCATTATAAATTTAACTTTTTTCTAAATATAGATACACACAATGTGCAAACTTTACTTAGTACAAATTCTTCAAGACCATAATATAGAAATATACTATTAACTAAGGAGATGTCAAGATTCAAAATCAATATAGCTGTTCTTAATGAAACTTATCAACCAGAGGAAAGAAGTTTAGCATAAAAGATTGATAAATGTTTGTTTTGGAAAAGCAGGTCACTTAGTAAAAGAAAAATGCATAGTATTGGATTTGAAATTCTTATTGTATTAATGAATGGTTAATGGTATTAAAACTTTGCATAAAGGAACTAGTACTCATTTTATTAAGGTCTATGCTCAAATTTAAGAATCAGATAATTCAGAGAAGAAAAGCTTTTATTTTTTATTGGATAGCATTTTTACACAATCAATTTTCTTCTTGGAGACTTCAATATATGTCAGTATAAATAGTAGGCTTTGGTTATTAAATTTTTGCTCCATGCATGAATTGATTATCATAGCCATTTTATTTAGGCAGTGGATGTGTCCATACTCAAAACAAAGACCATTCAATAGATTACATTGTAATTAAGAGTAAAAATACAAGTTTACTTTATGTGAATACTTACAAGTGCAAACTTTTGGATAAATTGTAGATTTGTACATAAAGATTAAAATGATAATTGCATTATTCAAATCATATTCACAAGAAAGTTGATATTCCTTCTTTAAAAGAATCTAGTATGGATACTAAATTTCAACACTTATTAAACACCAATTTGGATCTTCAGGACTAGCATATTATTGAAGCATAAAATTCTTTTAAGGAGTGTGTTATGGCTACAAGGAAACCTATTCCTGAGTACCCTAAAAAGAAGAATTACAACTAACATCTGATGATAATCCTATTATTAGTGATTTGATTAAAGGGAATGTGACACTTTATAAAGATTTAAAGACAGAAGTTCAACAACTGGCAGAAAGGCTCAAAATGATTCATGGATTAAATCTGCAAAAAAGATGTAGATATTCACTGATTCTGGTCATTGTTGATCTTTTTTGATGAATTAAAAGCAACATATGGATTTGAAAAATGTTATTACTAAATCCAGCATTGATATTTTCCTATATGATGGCAATCATATTTTGAACACTTGGAAGAAGTATTTGGTCATTTTTTGAATAATGATATAAAATTTGAGGTGATGATTTTTAACAGTATTTTTATATTATCTACTCATTTAGATTTGGATAAAGATTAGATCTTTGTAATCTTAAAAATGATACAGCTGCAGAATCTGATGAAATACCCAAAGAAGTTTTTTAAAAATGGTAGAGATATGTTAGCTTCAAAAATATTGGAATTTTTTAGGAAAAAATGGACCTGAAAAGTTATAACCAATTTTAAGGATGAAAAGATGGAGAATAAACAAGACTGTGGCAATTATCACAAAATATCATTTATTATCCACTACAGCAAAGGTGCTTTCAAGAATTTTGTTGAATAGGTTGCTTTCAGCTGTAGATGAATAGTTATCAGAGTCTTAAATGTAGTTTTAGAGAATTAAGAAGCATCATAGAGATTGTGCTTATTGCCTGGCAATTGTAAGAAAGGAGTCTGGAATAAAGCAATGATTTGTATATTGCTTTTATTGATTTTGTCAAGATGTCTAATAGGACAAGTCTATGACATTAATTGAATATACTATTAATATCATCTATATTCTTTATTAGTTTTTACAATGCTTTTTAACAATCCACTATTAACAGTTTCAATTACCCCAGTAATTTTCTTCAGAACTTCTATTTGGAAATATAAATAGAAGTTCTGAAGAAGATTGCTGGCCAATTGAAACTGTCAATAGTGGATTATAAAAAAGCATTGCCAGAAGTAATAAAGAATATAGATGATATTAATAATATATGGATTTGGCAATGCAATAAGAAAGATAAAGATATTATTTGAAGTTAGTAGGTTGTTAACCAAATTTTATTTTTATTATATAGCTTCTACATGATAAAATGAAAGAAAATATTACAGATGGAAAGTCTAAGGCATTTTAAATGAAAACTGGTGTTAAACAAGGATTTGTATTTGCTCTAACAATGTTTTTAATTTTTATGTCAGTGGTCTATAGAATTGGTTATAGAAATCTTAATCAAACAGGGATCAGAATATAATATAGGTTTGATAAGGGAATTTTTAATTTGAATAAACTAAAAGTAAAAACAATAACAACATCTTCTATGATTCTGGACTTATAGTATGCTGATTATTGTGGTATTTGTGCCAGTTTAAAAGACAATTTATAGAATGTATTTAGTGTTTTGAATGCAACATATTAAAACTTTGACTTATTACTTAATGTTAAAAAAAACAACTCAAATTCATTATCAGCCAGTGATAGAAAAAAAATTCTCAGTAACTTTTAACTTAAATGGTTATCAGTTTGAGATTGTAAATCAGTTTAAATATCTTGGCACCTTTATTAGTAGAAAGGTGGGCTTAGATGTTGAGATCCAATACAGACTCCATTGTTCTGCTTCTGATTTTAATGAGTTAAACAATAATTTTGCCATAGAGAAATAACTACTGCAACTAAATTAGCTGCATTTAGAACTTATTTTGTCTAATTTCTTATATGAATGTAAAACATGGACTCCTTATTGTCACAATATAAAGCCATTAGAAAAAGTTCATTTAAGGATGCTCTGTAAAATTTTAAAAATACAACAGCAAGATTGTAAAACCAATCAATACATTTGTCAACTTACTGGTTGTAACCTATATAAACCACTATTGTAAAATCACACTTTCATTGGTTTGAATCCATCAAATGAATAAACAATGTAAGTCTTCCTAAAAAAATGTATATAGCAAACTTGAGCATGACTTTCATGGGGTAGAGAGATAGATCCCATCTATGTTATATAGATTGTCTCATAAACATTCTAAAGAAGTGTAATATCAATTGTTTCCATTGAGAAAATGTGTAAAAAAAAAAAATATATATTGAAGAGCTACAATTAGAAATGGTGTTGAAGTATTTCAGAATGAAAAATTTTTTGCTGCAAAAAATTAAAAGACAAAGCCATAAAATACTAAGTAAATATAAAATAGACCAGCATTTCTATATGTAAATTTATTTATGATTCACAAATTGGTTTGTATAGTCACCACAAATCTTATTTCTAGAATAGCATTTTTTCTTTTTTTCTTTTGCCTTCCTTTTCTTTTTGTAGTTAGAATGTCCATATTTGTAAAATAATAATAATAATAATAAAAATAATAATAATAATAATAATAATAATAATAATAATAATAATAATAATAATAATAATAATAATAATAAATAAATAAAATAATAATAATAATAATAATATTTAAAACAGCATTACGCTGTTGCACATGCGCTTTGAAGATTTTAACTATAAATGAATGAATACTAACACTCAACCACATGATAAAATACAACCACATAATAAAATAAAGACTTTATCATGTGGTTGAAGTTAAAATCTTCAAAGCGCATGTGCAACAGCATAATGCTGTTTTAAATATTACAGTTTACAAACATTGCGCTATATAAAAATGATTTATTTACATACATTTAATAATAATAATAATAATAATAATAATAATAATAATAATAATAATAATAATAATAATAATAATAATAATAATAATAATAATAATAATAATAATAATAATAATAATAATAATAATAATAATAATAATAATAATAATAATAATAATAATAATAATAATAATAATAATAATAATAATAATAATTCAATTCAATTTAATTCATTTATTTAAGTGCTAAACAACAGCATAAAGCCAATTACAGTTTGCACATACAATAAAAGTGAAAATAAAACATATAACATAAAATGAAAATATAAATGTATACATAATAAAGTAAAATTTAAAAGACAAAATCAAACATAACTTTTCAGTTTAACAAGATTACAAAATTTCTTATAATCAATATCACACAGATTAAGGTTACTCCAAATTTGATTATATAAAGAGGGTAACCTAAATAAAGGAGAATATTTAAGAATATTAGAACGATATGTTTGAATCCGATATACACAAGTAGACTTAGTATCATAACTCAAAGACATAATTGAGATAGTTGAAACTATATCTGATAAAATAACCTGTTTGTTAACAATTTTATAAAAATATTTCAAATCCCTATACTTTCATCTAGATGAAAGATTAATCATTTTACCCTCCCAAGAAACATATTTGAAAAACTTCTTTGAAATAGACTGCAGCAAGTTACATCCTTGCAAAGAACTAGGGTTCCAAATTATTGAACCATATTCAATAATAGGAAGAACCAATGAAAAAACAATTTCCGTTTAGTATCATTACTGAACTGATAACCATGTCTAAGAATGGCACCCATAATCTTAAAAGCCTTACCAACAATCATTTCAAGATGAGGAATAAAAGATCCATTACAAGAAAACATAATTCCAAGATCTTTTTGGCATTTAACTGAAATAATTTTATGAGAATTGATATAATAACAAAATTGTAAAACTTAACTGTCATATTATTTGACTCACACCAAGCACTAAAGTTATCAATATCCTTCTGAAGGAGAACACAATCATTCACTGATATAATTCTTCTAAAAATCTCACAGTCATCAGCATAGCTTAACAGAAAAGAATATCTCAAGCAATCCTTAAAATCATTAACGTAAACATTAAACAGCATGGGTGCTAAAATACTAACCTGTGGAACACCTAAATTGCAATCAAAATTAAATGAAACTTTATTATTGAATTTAATATATGCTGTACGACTACACAGAAATGATTGAAACCAATATACAAGTTTATTAGAGAAACCTATTTTATGTAATTTATGAAGTAAGACACTGTGATCAACTTTATCAAAGGCTTTTGACAAATCAAAATAAATAACATCTAGTCTTTGACAATCTTCAATAGCATGAGCTATATGATCATAAATTGTCAGTAGATTACTATCAATTGATCTATTAGGACTAAAACCATATTGAGAAGAAGAAATTATCTTACCCACATCTGAAATAATTTTATTATAAATATATCTCTCAAAAATTCGTGCAATGGTATGCAGAACAGAAATCAGTCTATAATTAGAACCACAATCTTGATCACCATTTTTGAAGATTGGAACCATTTTAGCCCATTTCAAAACACTAGGAAAAGTACAAGAATTAAGAGACAGATTAAAAACAAAGGCAAGAGGTACTGCAATAAATTTGGCTAGCCCCTTATAAATAAAAGAAGGAATATAATAATAATAATAATAATGATGATGATGATAATAATAATGATGATGATGATAATAATAATAATAATAATAATAATAATTCAATTCAATTCAATTTATTCATAAATAAACAGCTCAAACAAGGCCACAAGTATTTACAAAGTAATATATATCTGTATTTTAAATTACAAAGTAGTACATACAGATATGTTAAAAATACTATTTACATTATTGTCAATGTAAGATTGCTTTTATTTTGTCTTTAAATTGTTTGTAGTTTAAAGATAAAATATCGATATCTGAAAACTTTTGATTATACTCTAGTTGCAATCTATGCAATGGTGATTTAATTGAATGTTTTAACATGACGTCTAGAATTATAAGATGGAATCCTAATAGCAACTCTTGTGATTGCATATTCTAAGGATACAGTTCCATGTATTAATTTGAATAAAAATGACATGTCCATCAATAGTCTTTTAATATACATATTATTTACTTTCTTAGTATATATTTTATTTTTATAAATATATTTAAAATATTTATCTTGTATTTTTTGTAATTTACATATATTTGTTTGATTGTATGGATTCCAAATAACAGAGCCATAATGCAGAAAAGGTACAATTAAAGTATTAAATAGTAATCTATATATTTTGATTGTAAATTGAATGTTTGATCTCAAAATCATGCCCATAATTTTAAGAGATTTATTAACTACTGTTTGAATATGCTCATTAAATTTATAATAACTTGTGAAAATAATACCCAGATCTTTCTGTTTAAATGTTTTAGCAATTTTGTTGCCATTAACATTATATTGATTATTACTAATTGTTGTTTTCTTTGTATAAGACATTGAATTGCATTTTTTTGTATTTATTTGCATATTATTGATATGGCACCAATCACAAAAATTATTAATATAATTTTGCAATATTTTATGATCATTTTTATGTCTGATCTCTAAAAAGATCTTAATATCATCTGCATAACATAATATATTTTTCTCAGTTATGACAGAAGCCAAATCAGAAGTATAAATGGCAAAAAGAATGGGACTTAAAATACTTCCTTGGGGTATTCCACATTCATAAGTAACCATAAAAGAAGATTCTCCATTAATATAAATATAATTCTTTTTATTAATAAGAAAAGACTTTAACAATTTTGTAAGATTAATTGATAATCCAATATTATCTGCTTTTGTTAATAAAATATTATGATCTACTTTATCAAAAGCTATAGATAAGTCAAAATAGATAACATCAAGTTGACTTTGAGAATCAATAACTTGTGTTATAACACCTGATATGTGTAATAAATTTGTTTCAATAGATCTTCCTGGTAGAAAACCATGTATAAATGAAGGAATAATATTTTTTAATTGATGTATAATCCTATTATAAATTGATTTTTCCAAAATTTTACCATAAAGTGGTAACAAAGAGATAGGTCTAAAATTAGATATATCTGATTTTTTTCCAGATTTATAAATTGGACATATTTTTGCAATTTTCAAACAATCAGGAAAAATAGATGTTTGTAGAGCCAAGTTAAATATATGTACTAAAATAGGAGCTAAAAGTTCAATACAGTCTTTATAAATAAATATAGGTATATCATCATGTGCAATACTTTTTTTTATTTTTTAAAGATTTAGATGCTATTATAATCTCATCCTTACTCAGATTAGATATACTTATTAAATTATTATTACTTATAAGATCATTAGTAAAATTATAATTATATGAATTTATATTATTATTAATCATTTGTGATGAGAAATATTTCATAAAATCATCTGGCTTAATATCTGTTGTTTCTTTATTTCTAACTTTAAGATGTTCTTTCATGATATCCCAAAATTGTCTTGGATTGTTATTAATGTTATTTTGTATGTTTCTCATATACAAATAAAAATCTTGTTTTTCCAATTTTCTTATCAAAAATCTATAATTTTTAAAGTTATTTAAAAACATTCTATCTTTATATTTTTTGAACAAATTATAAAAATATCACTTTCTCTTTATAAATTTCATAAGTTTGTTTGAAAACCATTTAGAATACTTTTTCTTCATCTTCTTTTTTCTTCTTCACCATCATCATCATCATCATCATATTATTATTATTATTATTATTATTATTATTATTATTATTATTATTATTGTTGTTGTTGTTGTTGGTTATTATTATTATTATTATTATTATTATTATTATTATGATGATAATGTCAAATTGTTAAAATAGTATTGAAAGAAAGGAGAATATTGAAAGATATATTACTGAAAAAGTTGATTGATGGAAAAATTGATGTCAGCAACTGTATATCAAAAATAGAATTGAAAGTACCTTATCGTTTATTAAGAGAAATGCAAACTTTCAGGATTAGTATATGTAAAAATACTTTCTTTGGTAAATCAGTTATTAATAGATTGCAAATAGTATATAATCTAACTTTTAATAATATTGATATTTTTTGCCATCAATTTGTGATGAATGTTAAAAAACAACTAAATTTACAATTATGAACATATATGTATATATAATTTTATGTATGTAGCTTGTATTTGCATATAGTTGTTGTTTTTTTTTAATTTTAATTATTATCATTGTTATTTATTTTATTTTTTTTTGTTTTCTTTATTGTGTATTTCTGTTAAAGTGTAAATGTTGAAGTGCACATAATAAATGGATATTGAATTGAATTGAA